>BTPG01000007.1:32784892-32824892 GCA_036245525.1 Semisulcospira habei | reverse complement strand
TGGCAGACTGCTTGTTGGGAAACGTCTGTCAACAGCGAAAGTCGGCGAGGCAAGCAGATGCTACATAAACACGGCCGCCGAGGAGGAAACGCAGTAACTAAGAAAGTAGTAAAGGAAGTTCGTAGCGTAAAGAAAAGTGCGTACTACGTCACCAAATTTGCAGGGTCAAGCTGATAGGTCAAAGGTCATCGCTTACGAAACGCATTTCTCTCCATGAAATTTCGTCGAATTCAAGTTTCCTACGAAGTGTGTTTCGGTGAGTATTTTTAAGCATTCATGTCTATGTTGTTGTATACAAATGGTATATTCTCGATGTCTTATTTTTGTACTCATTTAGACAAAAATTAAAGCACATGGCATCAAATCTGGGCTTTGAAGACAATTTTCTTGAGCACCTGAAAACGCTGTTTCCAATCAACAATTTCAAGATGGCGACCGTAACTTCACTTACCGCTTCGATTTTTCAAACTTCATTATTACGTTATTTTGTGAGACAAGTTACAAATAAGTACATTATATATAACACATTTATGTGAAGGGTCATGATTTTGCGAGGTTTCATCCAGTTCTTGGTGTGAAAATGACCGATACGTAGTCTCTTTCTTCATCGCACTGGCTCTGTGTTCACCTAGTGTATAAAAAGAACAAGAATTAATCTACTTTAGTACTAACAATGTCTTGTCTTATTTGTAGAATAATTATCATGGACCTTTTTGACAACTTTGCTGCATCGCTCGATGGAAGCGACATTTCTTCAAGCTTGCTTGATGGTGGTCTCTCAATGTGGGCACCATCAAACAAGCTTGAAGATTTGTTGCTTCTTGATAGCATGGTATCAAGGAGACAAGGGGTACTTGTCGACACCTTCAACCTCATCAACTATGAAGCAAGCTTTGTGAAGAAGTACTTTAGGTTCCACACGGCTGAAGATGTTGTCCACGTGGCTGACCTGGTTGGCATGCCAGCAACGATGCGAGCAACGAATGGAACAAAAGCTTTGGGTATGTAACCCATGATTTACATTGTGCACTGTATTAAGTACATGGGTTATTTTCCATTCTCAAAACGTTTCACCATAATTTGCGGAATAAATGTATTAAACAATTACCATGGTAGGGATTATGTCGTGGATGTTGGCACACTTAGACTCTGACATGGCGATTTATTTTTGTTCATGTCATGGGCGTGTAGTTGAGTAGTTTCTGTTTGCGTACTGTTTAAGTTGAGGTTGAATATTTTTGATCCGGCCTGTACATACGCACACAGTACATGAGATACACTGCAGTCACAAGTGAACCCCTATCGGCTTTACACTGGCCTATATAAATGAACTTACACTGTTGCAGGTGATATTGACAAATTATTGGACGATACATTTGACATCCACACTGACTCCATGAGCACATGTGGAATGATGCTGTTAGGGCATACAGATGCATGGAGTGTGGCTCTCAAACATTTTGGCTGGTTATTTGTCAGTATCGTCTGCTACAGGATTAGTTCCTCAGAGCAAGCCTAAGTAAAGTTGACATGATTTCCCTTGCGACTTCAGTGTATCTCATGCTCCGTTCATGGTGTGTCGCCACTGAACTGGACTCCTGACAACTGCCACGCACCTGGCTGACATAAAGGTCCCTGACTGACGGAACTCAAACTCGGTGAGCCCAGGGCCCTAGTTGGGTATTTTAAAAACACATGTGGGACAGAACAAAAAGACTGAAGTACATGGTTTATTTACACATGTTGTTATTCAGCATATCCTGCTGAAAATGAAATTTTAAAAAATCTTGGCAGGGAGTACTTTGTAAATGTAAGCACACTCACACTTTTTCATATTTCTAAAAATTCATAATCAATGTTGTGGGTGTGAACACACCCATACTTTTTCCTTGGAACTATAAAACAGTTCAAGATTAATTTTACAAAGAAATTGCACCTACCCACAATATATCTTCTGTCTTACTGCGTGGTGCTTTCTGAGATAGCACAGTACACCTTTTCTAGACAGCTGGCAAGCTTGAGCGCGCAAACTTCTTTGGAATCACTGGCAGTGGCATCGCTTTCATCATGTAAACTGACAAACCTTTACAATGATCATCACTGCTGTCTATTCTACAAAGCATAATAAATCCCAGAATGAGCAGTCAGCTCAGCGGTAGTCAGCAAACAGCAGGCTAATGCAAAGCTGCATGGTCTGCTTGATACTTGATGATTGTAATTTGTATTCTAGTTTAGAAAGGTTTATAAAACATAAAAAATGAAGTGTTTGTGTACTGACTATCGTTTCTGGACTGAACTTACAACTTCCATTCTCAAACTGCTTTTAGTCACTTTCAGTTGCACTCTAGGTGACTTAAAATTGGTCTGAAAATTGGGAGTTGCTTGGTCTGTATAGAAATGATAGAATACAAACACTGCACTTCTATTCTATAAAAAGATGTTTTTGTGACCTGTGTACATTTTTGTGTGGAGCGTCACTCATAATACTTTTTTTTTACAGGTTTGGTTGTACTTTGTATAGTGCTTCGCAAGTTGGCTTATCCTATCCTTGCCACTACGTCGACCTCTGTGCAACCTTTCCATACACGGAGACGGAGTTGTGCCCCCTTTTTAACATTGGTGTGGACCATATATACAGCAGATTCCACACCAAGTTGTCAAACTTGCACCAGCCCTGGCTGTCCATACCCAGCCTGAACCAGCCCTGGCTGTCCATACCCAGCCTGAACCAGCCCTGGCTGTCCATACCCAGCCTGAACCAGCCCTGGCTGTCCATACCCTGGCTGTCCATACCCTGGCTGTCCGTACCCTGGCTGTCCATACCCTGGCTGTCCGTACCCTGGCTGTCCGTACCCTGGCTGTCCATACCCTGGCTGTCCGTACCCTGGCTGTCCATACCCAGCCTGCAGCGATATGCCGCAAGAGGAGCCCCTTTGCAGAACTGTTGGGGGTTTATCGACGGAACAGTACGACCCATTTGCAGGCCTACCACGCACCAGAGAGAGGTGTACAATGGACACAAGCGTCGTCAACATGGCATCAAATTTCAGAGCATCGTGGCGCCGAACGGACTGGTGGCCAACCTCTTCGGACCGATGGAAGTGCGGCGCCACGATGCTGCATTGTTGGCATCCTTCTGTCTCGGAAGACAATGGAGTATATGCGCTTGCTGGGTCAGTCCGTTTTTTTAGATTTGCAGTGCCAGCTGTGACTAATCAGTCCAATGCAAGAGCGGCAGTGTCTGTTGCATTTGCTACTGGTGAAGCCTGTGACTGTTGCTGTGGGCACTGGCCCTTCTTTCTTTCGTCTGCGCTGCCTCTTCTCCTCCCACTGGCTTTCTCTCTTTCCCTCGCTCAGCATTATGCTGGTCTTCACTGCGAGCCGCCAGCTGGCACGATCTGCGGTGGTGGCTTCTAAGTCTGCGGGATTCAGGCTTCCAGCTTTCAGATCACGCTTGCAGACATCTTTGTATCTAAGCGCTGGTCTGCCTGTTGGTCTGGTGCCGGAGGCGAGCTCACCATACAAGATGTCCTTAGGAATCCTACCATCCTGCATGCGGCAGACATGACCGAGCCAGCGTAGGCGTCTTTGTGAAAGGAGTGCGTACATGCTAGGAATGTTTGCCTGGGCCAGCACTTCAGTGTTTGGAACACGGTCCTTCCAAGTGATTCGCAAGATTCTCCTCAGACTGCGCAGATGGAAAGAGTTGAGTCTGCGCTCTTGACGGGTGTACAAACTCCACGTCTCGCTGCTGTAGAGAAGAATGCTGAGTACACAGGTCTGGTACACTTTCATCCTAGTGTTGATGGTAAGCAAGCTGTTGTTCCACACTCTCTTGGTCAGTCGAGCCATCGCTGTTGATGCCTTGCCGATTCTGGAGTCCAGTTCGTTGTCCAAAGAGAGGTTATTGGAGATAGTTGAGCCAAAGTATGTAACGTTCTCCACTACCTCGAGGGTGTTATCGCCTATAGAGATGCAAGGGGTGCTGCTGACATCCTGGCCCATGATGTTTATCTTCGTCAGGCTGATGGTCAGCCCAAACTCATCGGTGGCGCGAGCGAAGCTGCTGACGAGACGCTGTAGTGCTTCCTCAGTGTGGGCGGTCAGGGCAGCATCATCAGCAAACAGCATCTCCCTGATCAGGACCCTGCGCACCTTGGTCTTTGCGCGCAGACGTGAAAGGTTGAAGAAGCTACCTTTACTCCTAGTGTGGATGAAGACGCCATCTTCTGACTGACTGAAGGCATGGTGCATCAGCAGAGAGAAGAAAATGCCAAAAGGTGTAGGGGCGAGTACGCAGCCTTGCTTCACGCCGCTTCGGATCGGGAAGGGTTCTGAGGATGAGCCATCATACTGTACGGTATCTTTTATTTCGTCATGAAAGGATGTGACCACTTTCAGAAGCTTGGGGGGACATCCGATCCTGTGTAATAGGGTGAAGAGACCTCTTCTGCTGACTAAGTCGAAGGCCTTGGTCATGTCAATGAAGGCGATGTAAAGTGGCTGTCTCTGCTCCCGGCACTTCTCCTGCAGCTGTCTCAGTGAGAAAATCATGTCGACTGTTGATCTTTGAGGTCTGAAACCGCACTGCGCCTCTGGGTAAACGCGTTCGGCCAACACTTGGAGTCTGTTCAGCACCACGCGAGCGAAGACCTTACCCACAGTGCTCAGCAAGGAGATGCCTCAATAGTTGTTACAGTCACTGCGGTCTCCTTTGTTCTTGTAGAGCGTAATGATTTTGGCATCCCGCTTGTCCTGAGGGACTGTTCCCTCCTCCCAGCACTGAAGTAAAAGCTCATGGAGGTGGTCAAGGAGGACACTCTTTTTACCAGCCTTGAGAACCTCTGGGGGAATACTGTCATTGCCTGGAGCTTTACCATATGCTATGGAGTCAATGGCCTTGCTGAGTTCGTCTACAGTTGGCAGAGTGTCAAGTTCTTCCATCACAGACAGAGGGGTAGTGCTCTCCACTGCAGTGTCAGTGACGTTGTTCTCCCTCGAATACAGCTGCTGGTAGTGCTCGGCCCATCTCTCCATCTGCTTGCCGCGGTCCGTAATGATGTCTCCAGTAGTGGACCTCAGGGGGGTGACCTTAATGGTGCTTGGGCCAAATGCTTTCTTCATGCCCTCATACATGGCGCGGATATTCCCAGAGTCGGCGGAGAGCTGGATGCTTTGGCAGAGATTCAGCCAATAGTCGTTGGCGCATTTCCTGGCGATCCGCTGAGCATTACTTCTGGCCTTTCGGAGTGCAGCTAGTGCCTTCTCTGAAGGTTCGCACTTGTAGTCCAGCAGTGCTGCACGCTTGGATGTGATAGCTGGTTCAAGTTCGGTTATTCCTGCTTCGAACCAGTCTGGGTTTTTCTTCTACTACTTGCCAAAGGTTGCTATGGCTGAATTGTAGATGGCGTCACGAATGTGGCTCCACCTCTCTTCAGCGTTGTTACCTGGGCAGTCCTTGAGGACCTCTTCCATGGCATTAGCAAAGCGTGTGCAAACTTCTGGTACAGATGTCATCATCATCATCATCATCAGTCCCTTGCCCGAACTGGGCGTTGGGGGGACTGAGAGGCAGCAGCAACAGACAGTGCTCTCCACTGAGTTCTATTTTGGGCGGTGGCAAGCAAGTCTGGCATCTCGAGTGCGGTCCATTCTTTTATGTTTGCGACCCAACTCTTTCTCTGACGACCTCGCCGACGACTTCCTTCGAGAGTGCCTTGGAGGATAGTCTTGGACAAGGTGTTGTGTCGGGTCACGTGGCCAAACCAAGCAAGCTTGCGCCGTTTCACGGTTGCCAGAAGGGGTTCATGTGGGCCCACCAGGGAAGTGACGATGCTCCGTACATATTCGTTGGTCTTGTGCTCGCGGTACGAGATGCGGAGCAACTTCCTCAGGCACTTGTTCTCTAAGGCCTGGATTTTCTTTTCTGAGTCTGCAAGCAGTGTCCAAGTCTCACAGCCGTAGAGTAGAATAGACACTACGAGGGACTTGTAAAGCCTGTACTTGATGGTGAAGCTGATGGAGTTACTTCGCCATATCCTGTCCAGCCTGGCCATTGCGGATGTTGCTGTACCTATCCTGATACGGATCTCTGCTATGCAACTACCGTCTTTGGACAGGGTGGCTCCCAAGTACTTGAAGCTATTGACCTCTTCTAGCTTCTGGCTATTCATGTGAATATTGCTGCTGCTGTCGCTTGTGGTGTTGATCATCACTTTGCTTTTATCCGTACTGATCTCCATGCCATAAGACCCTGCGCTACTTGAAAGTTTGTCTGTCAGGTTTTGGAGCTCACTATTGCTGCCTGCCATGAGGTCAATGTCGTCTGCGAATCGAAGATTGCACAGGGATCTGCCACCAATAGAGATTGAAGTATGGTGGTCGTGGAGGGTTTCCTGCATGATCTTCTCCAGGAATATGTTGAAAAGGACAGGAGAGAGCAGGCATCCTTGACGGACACCGATCGACGTCCTGAAGAACTCGCCTGACTGATTGTTAAGTAGAACCGCGCTGCAGGCGTTCTTGTAAAGCGCTTCTATCATTTGGATCAGTCCCTCCTCTATGTTAAACGATCTCATGACTTGCCAGAGTCCGTCGTGCCAGACGCGATCAAATGCTTTCCTGAAATCAATGAAGTTGTGGTAGAGTTCGCGCTGATGCTGCAGATGTTTCTCGATCAGGACGCGGCAGTTGAAAATCTGCTCTACAGTGCTTCTTCCAACTCTGAAGCCAGCCTGTTCTTCTGCCAGCAGTTCCTCGGCGAAAGTTTTGAGGCGGTTGAGAATGATTCTAAGCATTACTTTGCTAGGGTGACTTATCAGACTGATAGTTCTGTAGTTCTGGCACTGTTTCAGGTTTCCTTTCTTGGGGAGCGGGATCACTAGAGACTGTGTCCATTCTACTGGCCATTTCTTTTGCTCCCAGATCTTTTGACAGAGTGTAGTGAGGACCTTCGTTGTTACTTCTCCTCCATGTTTCAACAGTTCAGCAGGTACGTTGTCTACACCTGGAGACTTTCCTCCCTTCAGGCCGCGTACGGCTGCTTCCACCTCTTCAGCTAACACTGGCAGGTCTTCAGCCTTCCTGGCCCCAGCCTGGTTGTTTTGGAGGATGCTGGTGTCTGGCTCAGCCTTGTAGTTATACAAGTCTCGGCAGTACTCAGTCCATCTGTTTAGTACAGCAGTGTTTTCCGTAAGGAGTTGGCCGCTGCTGTCTTCGATGACTGTGGCTGTTCGCTGTTGAGTCTTGGTGAGGGTCCTTAGCGTTTCATAAGCCTTCTTGCTGTTGCCGTTTGCCATGCCCTCTTCCACGCTACAACACTGGTCTTCAATCCAATCTTCTTTGGCTTCTTTCATCCTCTTCCTGATCTTCTTGTTGACAAGTCTGTACTTGTTTGCTGATGTGAGGTCTTGGCCTCTCTTTTTCTTCCAGGCTCTCCTCTCATCACAGAGATCGAGGATGTCATCGGTGACCCAGGGCTGTTTGCGCTTCCTCTGCTTCCCCAGCACTTCTTCTGCTGTAGAAAGTAACACCTCTTTTATATTTCCAGCAAGGGTGTCTACGTCGCAGTCCAAAGTAGCCAAGGCTGCAAATCTGCCTCCCACCTGGGCTTGGAAGAGCTCTTCTACTTCCGGGTCTTTTAGCTTCTGGAGGTCGAATCTGATGCGAGGGCTCTTGCTATCTCGTTTCAATGCCAGCTTCAACTTGAGGCTAGTAAGGACGAGGTTGTGGTCGCTGCCAATATCAGCGCCAGGAAAGGACCTCGTTTGTGCTTTGTTAACGCTGGATTTGAATCGTCGAGGCAGCAAGATGAAGTCAATCTGGTTATGGACCAGGCCTCCTGGCGATTGCCATGTCACTGTTCTTGACTTCTTGTGTGGATGGAGGGTATTAGCAACGGTGAGACGGTGACTCTGTGCGAACTCTAAAAGTCGCAGGCCTCTGTCGTTTGTTTCTCCAAGGCCAAACTTGCCAGCTGTTCCTGCCCATTGTTGGTAGGCGTCAGGGCCGATCTTTGCATTCCAGTCACCGAGGACAGTCAGAATGTCTTTCTTAGGTGTTTTCTTGATGATGTTGTCCAGTTGTTCGTAAAATTCTTCTAATTCTTCATCATCATGATCTGCTGTTGGAGCGTATACTTGAATGATAGTGATGTTGTGCGGTCGGGCGGAGATGCGGATGGAGATTAGTCTGCTTGACACGGGGGTGCAGCTGATGACAGTTCCAGCCACCTCTTTCCTTACGATAAAAGCTACACCATGTTCGTGCTTGGTTTCTTTTCCGCTGAACCAGATTTTATGGCCTTCATCTGTTGTTGTTTCTCCGAAGCCTGTCCATCGAACTTCTGCAAGTCCTACAATGTCCCAGCGATAGCGCTTCAACTCGTGGGTGAGTTCCTTCACTTTGCCGCACTGGTAGAGTGTGCGAACGTTCCAAGTTCCGATAGTTATTCCTTGCGTGGGCAGCTTGATGGTGGGTTTGGTTCCAGTAACACACTTGTCGCCCCCACCCTGGAGACCTCCAATGGGGTGCGCGGTCGTTGGTGATCCGGGCCCCGACCGATCCGGCATGTTATTCTTATTCTGTTGCTTGTCCATCAGTCCTTTCAATGGGCTTAGGCGAACTTGGCGGCGCCCGTCTCCTCTCCAAGTATTTCAACTGACTGAGAGACGCGTCAGCCCCTCACAACGTTTCGCCCGCCAGCAGAAGCGGTTACCGGGGTGTGGCTAGGTAAAGGACCTGGAGCCAGCTGTGAGAGTTGAGTGCCATGTGAAGACCAGTGCTCCCGCCTGCCCCAAGAGGCGCTGCTGGCTGAAAAGTCAAAGGTACTACTTCTCCATGAACACTCTACACCCATTTTCGTTGAGTTTGCCGATGCCAAAACGACCAGTGCAACGAGGCCAGGAGTTGTGGTCAGCTCCAAACCGGGCGTTAAAATCGCCGAGTAGGAATAGGTGTTCTGTGGTAGGGATCTCTCTGATGGTGGTCTCAAGCTCTTCGTAGAATTCATCCTTTATCTCAGTTGAGGAGCAGAGTGTAGGCGCGTAGGGACTCAGGATGTTAACTGGACCTGAAGAGGTAGAGAGGCGGAGCGAGAGGATTTTGGGTGTGCCTCAGGAGGGCGGCTCAATTGAGGACAGCATGGAGTTGGACACTGCAAATCCAACACCGTGTATTCGAGGCTCCCCAGGATCATTTCCCTGCCAGAAGAACGTGTAATCCTGTTCTCTGAGGCTGCCACTAGAAAGGAGTCTCCTGAAGGGCGGCGATGTCAATGTTCAGTTGTTTCAGCTCACGGTTGGTGATAGCTGTCTTCCTGACGTCGTCGACTTGTTTTAAGTCGTCAGAGAAGCCAGGGCACATGGTTCTGACATTCCAGCTTGCCAGCCGCAAGGCTGACTGTTTTTTCTTTCTTCTTATTGTTTTGTCTGGTGCGGGGTATACAGTCTGCTCTTCGGTCGTTTCCCTAAGCTCCAAGCACCCATTGGAGCAGGTAGACTGTGGCGGGTCAGCACCTTACTGAGTGGGGGCTGCCCAGTTTGAGGCGGGCGATAGCTGACCAGTGGGACGCGATGATCCCTCCCACCGTCGGAGACAACCCGTAGCGCCCGAGCTTACGCCAATCCGCTCTGGGCTTATAACTCGTAACTGCTGTCTCCCGTGTTGTTTTGTCGCTGGAGCAGCGGCACTGGAGTGACCTCTCCAGGGCGCAAGCCTGGGCGAAGTGTATGGAAATCCTGGCATGCCCTATCGTCAAGATCCCTCTCTCGGCCTTGCTGATGTAGTCCAAAGGAATGCAAAGCAGTACGTTTGGCACCAGTTTGGCTGCAGGAGCTGCCGGAACAGCGCGTGAATACAGGCAGCTGTCCGCCTTCGGGGCTCCACTCCTGATTTGAAGGGTTTACTCCCCCACATTTGGCCGTTAGATCAAGCCTGATCTCCTCCGTCCTTTAGCCGTTGGCTGTCAGAGACAGCTCATCCGCCTAGTGGTGCAGTGTGAGCACCACCCCCTCACGTGGTTTACCCCACCAGCTGAGGTGGTTTTCCGGGGTGTGGCGCCAGCACGTGAGAGATTAAGGAGATGGATGAGGACCAGTGATGCCCGTTCGTCCTATGTAGGACGCAGCTGCCGAACAGCAAAGGTACTACCTCTATGCAGAGCCCCCTACACCCCACGATACTGCACCGCTTACACCGCTACATTTACATTAAAGTTCTGCTCAATAAAGTTCAAAACACCACTTTCATTTAATGAAAGTGGTGTTTTGAACTTTATTGAGCAGAACTTTAATGTAAATGGCAACCGGCTGTGTTTGTATGGCGATCCAGCGTACCCCCTGCTTAATGCGGCCCTACAGAGGTGGACACCTAACTCCATCGCAGCAGGCATTCAACACAGATTTGGCATCTGTGAGACAGGCTGTGGAGTGGGGTCATTGGCAAAATAATTTCTGAGTGGGCATTCCTGGACCACAAGAAGAACTTAAAACTCTTCTTGTCTCCTGTGGGAAAGCTGTACCTAACAGGAGCTTTCTTGGCCAACTGCCACACATGCATGTATGGAAGCTTCGTTAGCCAATTCTTTGACATAGATCCACCCACTGTGGAGGAGTATACTAGTGTTTGACATTGTTACGTTTGTGGTCGTGTTATTCTTTGAGAGCATGTATGTGTAAATCATAGGAAAGATCCGATATTTATTTGAGTTATTTTGGATAAGAATCACTTACCTTTGTAAAAGGACTCATTTTCTTTTGCACAGAGAATTGCAATCAGTTTTTGTTGTCACGCGTAGTTTCGCCTAAATTAGACTGGAAGGTTCGAGCAGTGTCGCGATCTTTCTAGTGACCTCAGATATGACGTCAAAGTTTGACATTTTGTAACATTGTATCAAAGACGCCTAAATAGTAGTGGAATTTCGGAGGTCATTCTAGTGTATTCTATTTCATGAATATTGAGTTTTGGTTACCTTTTCTTTTCTGATTGGTCGAGTTGTGCAAATTTTCTGGATTATTCTAGAAATTTGTAATAGTATAAAAGACCGTGTTAGGAAGTATGTGTGTACATTGTATGAGACACGCAGTGTCATAAGTGTTGATGCATTGTAGAGGAGACATTGTAACACACAGTGCTGGTGCATTTGTGGATGCATTGTGTGGAGATTGCATCGCTGCAATAAAATATTATTGGAACTGTTACTCCGGTGTGGTCTACAACCTTATGCCATTTTGTGTGATTTTCCCCACATAATTTCGTTTGGCATCCTGTCTCGGAAGACAATGGAGTATATGCGCTTGCTGGGTCAGTCACTGGAGTGACCTCTCCAGGGCGCAAGCCTGGGCAAAGTGTATGGAGATCATGGGGTGCCCAGTCGTCAAGATCCCCCTCTCGGCCTCGCTGATGTATCCAAAGGAATGCAAAGCAGTACGTTTGGCACCAGTTTGGCTGCAGTAGCTGCCAGAACAGTGCGTGAATACAGGCAACTGTCTGCCTTCGGGGCTCCACTCCTGATTTGAAGGGTTTACTCCCCCACATTTGGCCGTTGGATCCAACCTGATTTCCTCCGTCCTCTAGCCGTTGGCTGTCAGAAACAGCTCATCCGCCTAGTGGTGCAATGTGAACACCACCCCCTCACGTGGTTTAGCCCACCAGCTGAGGTGGTTTGCCAGGGTGTGGCGCTTGGAGCCAACACGAGAGAGATTAAGGAGATGGATGAGGACCAGTGATGCCCGTCCGTCCTATGTAGGACGCAGCTGCCGAACAGCAAAGGTGCTACCTCTATCCAGAGCCCCCCTACACCCCACATAATAATATTATATATATTCAGCCCCAATGCACTATAGTAGGAGATGGATCAACCATAATTCAAGGGGAGTGCCGGATCAGCTTGGCACACACACTTGATTACGATGGTTGATCAGTCTCCTGCAAATGGTACATTGTCATTGAGTGACGCCTCAAATGTGGGGTTAAGACAATGTGTGTTGATCATTTTTGTCAGGATTCCAGCTTGTGGCAGCAGGGCTACAAACTGTGTGGTGACTATGTCTTTACATGTCAACTTATTGCAATGTACTGCCAGGAATGTCCTATTAGTATGAGGAAGACATATGCATGACATACCTGTGCTGTACAAAACTGTCTATACTGCTCTGCTTGAACAGTTATGTACTTGCAACAGCATGTCAAAACTAGGACGTGTCTGGAAGTACAATGCAACAATGACAATTTCAGCATAAATGCATTGCAAATTTGCACCAAGGGTTTGGAGAAATTCTACATCAGATTCTCTTTACCATCAAACAAGAAAACAATTTTATAATCGGTGGTAAGTTTATTTGCTAATCAGTTATTGCCAAAATAAACATGTACAGTACACTACAATGGAACAATGATACCTTTCCGGCCTCCCTCACTCCACCACTTTCACTCTCCAGCGCGTCCAGAACAATGCTGCCCGCCTCGTCCTCAGAAAGAAAAAATCCGACCACATCACTCCCCTGCTCAAACTCCTTCACTGGCTTCCCATCCCCCAACGCATCCAATACAAGATTCTGTCTCTCTGCTACAAATCCCTGAACAACTGCGCTCCCGCCAATCTCTCAAACTTACTTCACCCCTACACTCCTCCCCGCTCCCTCCGCTCCGCCTCCGACCCCACATCCCCCGCACCAAACTCAGCACTTTCGGCCCCCGCTCCTTCTCAGTATACGGTCCATCCATCTGGAACACTCTCCCACTCTCTCTCCGTCAGAAACACTCTCTCTCCTCCTTCCAGTCCGCCCTCAAAACTCACCTCTTTCAACAGTTCTAGGCACTATACCACCACATTCCCCACCCTAAGCAGACTGTCGTAATGTATTTCATTATTTGTTGTTCGTAAGTCGTTGTCTAAAGTGTGTGCATGCTTGCGCGAGTTGTGAGTGCGCGCTTAGAGTTATAATTATTATAAGATAAGCGCATTATAAATACCGTAATTATTATTATTATGCGGAATTTAAATGATACACACGACTTTCTTTCAAATTGCACAAATTCCTAATACTGCACAGTGGTGTGAAAACCAAATATAATTATCACCAGAGCTAAAATAAAGGTAAGGGATTTACACAAATGATGCATTACATACAGTTATAAATCCTTGGATCGGATTCAGAGGATACATAACTGCACAAAAGACGGTTTGATTAGTAACACTGATATTGGTGCTATGTAAAACAAAACTCAGTTTTTCCTGATTAAAAAATCTTAGTGGAATCGAGAGGTACAAGCTTTTCACAGGGGATGGCAATATGAAAGTTATCCCTGGATCAGAAAATCTTGCGAGGCACAGTGGATTCGTAAGGTACAAAGTTTCAGTAGGAAATGGAACACGGTGCTTAGCTTGTGGAAGTGTACTTCCAGGAATGTTCTATTAGGAAGACAGATGTACAGGACATACCTGTGCTGTACAAAACTGTTTATACTGCTCTGCATGAACAGTTAAATGCACTTGTAACAGCATGTCAAAACTATACCAGTTACAACTGGTGACAATAACACTAACAAACATAATTTAAGAATAAAAGCATTGCAAACTTGCACAAAGGATTTGGAACAAGTCAGCATCTGAATATGTAATTTGCTTTCTTTGCATTTGTTCCGTCGTGTCTTTTTAAGTGCATCTTGTTGTGCAGAGCACACAAGCGAGGGTAAAGCTAAATGTGTCTTCAGGTGGTCTAGTCGAACTGATATGAAGCCAACTGAGAATCACTATTACTTTACCATCAAACAATTTTATAATCAATAATGACTTTATTGCCTAAGCAGTTACTGACAAAATAAACATTCATGAACTGTACACTACAATGGAACCTTGGAACAGTGACGCAGAATTAAAAGGTACACTCTACGACCCTTTCACAAATTGCACATAATTATTCCTAATACTGTACAGTGGTGTGAAAACCAAAGATAGTTATCCCCAGAGCGGAAATAAAGGTAAGGGAGTGTAACGAACGCCTTTGGGGCAGGTTTTGGTCGGAAGATGGTGTGACGTCATTAGCAGTTGGACCGAATGTACACATGCGAATAATGTAGAGCTAAGCATTGTTCACGAGCGGTAATGTACAGATAAGCCTTGTTCACGTGCGGTAATGTAGCGGTGAGCGATGTTCACGTGTGACAGTGTGGGTTCGGGAATAATTGCCAGTTAGAGATGCTACACCAGTCGAGCCGAGCAGTCGTTTTCGCTAGGGCTCTGAGGAAGAATTCTGGCTAGAGAATTCGATAGCTGTATATTGAATACAGCGGGGCCGGTACGGAGCGGACACCCCTGGTGTAGGGCCGATAAAGCTGTCCTGAAGGCATCACGTACGTGACCAGGTGCGGACATCAAGCCTTCATCTCTCCTTCGTCCTACCATCACTGGTGCTACGAGCAGCAACGGTAGCGAAGTAAGCCACAGATTCGTGCTACAGGACCACATGCAGTGTTCCGTCAGTGTAGCTATTGTCGCCTAGCGCCGTTAATTTCACGCCTAGGAATGTTCTAAATCTGTGAGTAGTCATTGAATAGTAATATTCAGTTCGGGAATCTCCGTCAAGTCGTCAATGTGATATTGACTGTGTCGACACTAGTATAAAGAGGAGTCGAGTGACGTCTCTCGAGAGAGACAACGACCTCTACGGTAGCGAGTGAATGTGTGAGCGCCGAAGTTGTGAATAACCTATATGCCACTTGTTAGTTATTTGTGCAGATTGGTTTATATGATGTGAATTGTTATTGGTGTAGATTGGTTTATATGATGTGAATTGTGTGGTTTAATGTATGCTATGAGTGTATGAGAATAAGTTAAACAGAGGGCAAAGAGAAATAACCGTGTGGCCTTTGTCCTTGTTTGTAAGCGCGTGTGTGGTGGATGAAAGAGTCTAGTGAACAGAGATAGAACACCCACCTTTATACAGATTGGCAGAAAGCCCACGCACACACTCATTCCATAAACGTATATATGTAACAATTTAATTAAGTACGACACGAAAACACCGTCGTTACATTCGGTGACCCTGACAACGAACGGACTTGCTGTTAGTGGTGTTGAGGAGTCTACTACAAAATTGTCAACTGGTGTTTTAGTCGACTGGTCTTCCATTTCTCCTTTTTTGCTTCCATATGTCGAGGTTGTGGAGCCTCAGTGTGATGTTCCTCATGTAGACGTTTCAGACTGGCATACTGTCCCATCAGTGGCTATTGGTGTTGTCCAAGATGATGATGAAGTTGGTGTTCTCCCCACTATTCCTCTCATGTTGTCGTCTATCAATGACAAAGACATTTCCGATATCGATTTCAACATTGATCTCTCTGATTCTGATGGGCAGTCACTGTATGCAGTATTTGCAGATTTTCCTACGGTGTTGACATCGAGGCCCGGTGCGTTCAACGGAAATCTTTTCCTTGACGTCACTCTTACGACTGATGTTCCAGTTCGTCGACGGGCTTATGATCTACCTTTTTCTTCTAAGCAGATAGTTGTACGAGAGATTCAAACCATGCTTGACCTAGATGTCATAGAGAAATCTAAATCTGCGTATTCATCACCCGTTGTCCTGGTTCAGAAAAAGGATGGTGCTTGTCGGTTTTGCATTGACTATAGAGCTCTCAACAAGATAGCTGTTTTCGATGCTGAACCCATTCCCAGTGTGGACGAGTTGTTCACAAGGCTAGCGAACAGTACGTTCTTCACACGTATTGATCTTTCTAAAGGTTACTGGCAGATTGTTGTCAACCCGGTGGATCGTCACAAGACGGCGTTCGCAACGCACATGGGTTTATATCAATGGATCAGGATGCCTTTTGGTCTGGTTTCTGCCCCAGCAGTGTTTGCTCGTATGATGCGAATGCTTGAACTTCCTGAGGCGTACTCAATGAATTTCTTCGATGATATTTTGATCCATAGTACTACTTTTCAAGATCATCTGGTGCACGTTAGAGATGTCCTAACCAAGTTGCTCCACTACAACTTGACTGCCAGTCCGGTTAAGATCTCGTCTGGTTACAGGAGTCTTGAGTTTCTTGGACATGTGGTGGTGGAAGGGATGCTGCGTCCAGAAAAGAAAAAGATCGAGAAAATTTTGGCTATCCCGACCCCAACCACCAGAAAGCAAGTCCGTTCGTTGTTGGGGCTATTGAGCTTTTATAGACGCTATGTCCCGGCATTCGCAACCATCACGGCTCCCATTACTGATCTTACAAGGGAGACGAAAGCACGCACGATTGCATGGACACCTGCTTGTGAGGAAGCGTTGATTAGGATCAGACACATTTTTTCTTCTGCGCCTGTTCTTCAGTTGCCTAGGCTTGATCAACCTTTCATTTTACGCACAGATGCTAGTTCTACTGGCTTGGGTGCTGTGCTGCTTCAGGAGTTGGGGGGAACTCTTCACCCCGTGTCATTTGCGAGCAGAAAGTTGCTCGACAGAGAGACCCGCTACAGTACAATCGAAAGGGAGTGTTTAGCTATTGTTTGGGCCATTTCGAAATTTTCCAAATTTCTTTGGGGGGTCGATTTCATTCTCCAGACTGACCACAGACCGCTGACGTACTTGCATACAAGTCGCTTTAAGAATTCTCGCATCATGCGTTGGTCCTTGTCCTTACAAGAGTTTAGATTCAATCTCGAACCACTTCCAGGTACGCAGAATGTGTTCGCGGATCTGTTGTCACGCGCTGATCGTGATCAGTCGGTTCCATAGATCCAGGTTTCATAGTCGTTACTGTATTTTAACATTATTCTCCGAACTTGGAAAAAAGACCCTCGGTCGGTTCTTTTTTTCGTTGAGAGGGGGGTAGTGTAACGAACGCCTTTGGGGCAGGTTTTGGTCGGACGATGGTGTGACGTCATTAGCAGTTGGACCGAATGTACACATGCGAATAATGTATAGATAAGCATTGTTCACGAGCGGTAATGTACAGATAAGCCTTGTTCACGTGCGGTAATGTAGCGGTGAGAGATGTTCACGTGTGACAGTGTGGGTTCGGGAATACTATTGCCAGTTAGAGATGCTACACCAGTCGAGCCGAGCAGTCGTTTTCGCTAGGGCTCTGAGGAAGAATTCTGGCTAGAGAATTCGATAGCTGTATATTGAATACAGCGGGGCCGGTACGGAGCGGACACCCCTGGTGTAGGGCCGATGAAGCTGTCCTGAAGGCATCACGTACGTGACCAGGTGCGGACATCAAGCCTTCATCTCTCCTTCGTCCTACCATCACTGGTGCTACGAGCAGCAACGGTAGCGAAGTAAGCCACAGATTCGTGCTACAGGACCACATGCAGTGTTCCGTCAGTGTAGCTATTGTCGCCTAGCGCCGTTAATTTCACGCCTAGGAATGTTCTAAATCTGTGAGTAGTCATTGAATAGTAATATTCAGTTCGGGAATCTCCGTCAAGTCGTCAATGTGATATTGACTGTGTCGACACTAGTATAAAGAGGAGTCGAGTGACGTCTCTCGAGAGAGACAACGACCTCTACGGTAGCGAGTGAATGTGTGAGCGCCGAAGTTGTGAATAACCTATATGCCACTTGTTAGTTATTTGTGCAGATTGGTTTATATGATGTGAATTGTTATTGGTGTAGATTGGTTTATATGATGTGAATTGTGTGGTTTAATGTATGCTATGAGTGTATGAGAATAAGTTAAACAGAGGGCAAAGAGAAATAACCGTGTGGCCTTTGTCCTTGTTTGTAAGCGCGTGTGTGGTGGATGAAAGAGTCTAGTGAACAGAGATAGAACACCCACCTTTATACAGATTGGCAGAAAGCCCACGCACACACTCATTCCATAAACGTATATATGTAACAATTTAATTAAGTACGACACGAAAACACCGTCGTTACAGGGAGTTACGCAAATGATGAATTACACACAGTTATCCTTGGATTAGAACATCTGGAACAGATTCAGAGGATACAAAACTGCACAAAAGACACAGTTTGATTAGTGATACTGATATTAGTGCTATGTTTTTTTTTTTTTTTTTTTTTTGCTAAGCAGTTATTGCCAAAACAAACATAGTAGGCACTTGGTCTATTGCAGCCAAACACGCAGACCTGTGATATGATGGTCATTCACCTAAACCAGCTGTATCTGTCCTGTCCCTTAGGTGGCTGTTACATACTTGTCCATTCACTAAACAAAAACTAAATCTTGACTGAATTTTGTATCACAGACAGGAAAAAAAGTACCTGCGCACGATTGACGCATAGCAGCATCTCGGATCTGAGTTGCAGAATCTGCCTTCCCTCCGGCTTTTCTCTGCTCCACCTTCACTTTTTTACACCGCTCAGCTTCTTCCTTTAGTAGCAAGATTTCCTCCAGAACTCTCTGTTCGTCAGTGAGGTCAGGAACCTCTAACTCCGACCTGCAATTAAACAGTATTTATTCAAAGAAAATGCACACAGTTGTAATTTATGTATGTGAGAATAAATCCAACACATCTGTGTTTTGTCCCTGTTCCGATAATCAAGTTGCTCCTTCATAAAATCATAATCTTGCTTCCCTGCATCCAAAAGATCAATTTTAAATATAATATACATGCAGTAAAAAAAAGTATTGTTCGGATACCATTTGCATGGTGTTTTGTCTGCTTTCTGACCCTTCGCACCAATAAGCTCTCATTTCTGAACATGCACACGATGATTATTCATGAAAGTAGACAGGCGCAGCAATCTGGGCGCACAACAAAAAAATCTTTCATTTTGCCTCGTTACCACTAATACCAGGTTTTGACTGGATGGAAATGTGGAAAACCTCACCCATTTCAGCCCACCAGCGGATCAAACTCAGTATGCTCACACTACTAGTGTAACTGTGTAGCAGCACTAGCCGAGCTATGCTCCACAATACATAAATTTTACATGCACTAAAATTTATGTACAAATCAGTTAAGCGTTAAAAGTGACCTGTGAGTCACATTACTCAAAAAGGCGACATACACAAACTAGTTAAAAGTAAAACAACATTTTAGTGCATACCCCCTTTCTTCTAAGGTCATCTGCCGCTTCCTTTCAGACAATTCCAGTAGGGTCCGGTCACGAAGACTCTTTGAAGTCTTAACACTTTCGAAGCTTCCACCTCTGGGGACCTCTGCAGTCGGGTGAACACGTCCTCCCAGGTGACCCCGTCCTGGAAGGGGTTGGTGAGGGCCACTTCATCCAGTAAAGCGGCATCCATTGTCGCGGTGTAGAGCACACGTTTATTTTCAGCCATTTTGTCCTTCTTGGTCTGCTTTGCTGTAAGTGTAACACAAAACGTCTCAATTAGACTATGTTCGTTTTAATGTAAAATACTTAGTAAATTCATACTAATATTAACAAACGCTGACAACAGTAAACCACAAAGCATGTTTGACAGATGACAGGCACATGTATTAATTAGATATTTGCACAATGCAACACGCTTTAAAACCGGCATAAAGAGTTGGTTGGTAGAAAATCGGTCCGTCACCCATAGCTAAACGTGTTTTTTGCCCCCATATCCAGGCTTACGCGCATAACAAGAGATTTAGGATGTCAAAACATATGGGGAACAAGTATTTATAAGATATATGACGCTATTACTAGTATTCGAACAAAGTGTAAAAAGAACTATGATATGTATGCGTACCTTAAATTCCACGCGCTCCGCGGAGGAAACAGCTGGGAAATAGGAACGTTGTTTCTGACCGGCAGAAGAGTTTTGAAACGGGAAGTAACTCGAACCTAAGTTAAAAACGAAAGGTTGTCTCCCTTGCGCAAAACGCTCCGAACTTCGTAGCCAGTCTAAACCGCTTTCAGCGACTGGCACGGGTGGTTCGTTGAGACTACAAGCCGGAAACGATCCTTACGAAACGAAACGAAACACGTTTCGTAGTGCGATCTAAGTCTCTCTAATGTTCATTTTGTTCGCTGGTAGATGCTTCTGTGTATGCTTTCACGCTTTTCTGAGTCAGCCAAGAATAAAGAAAAATCTGGCACCAGTCTACATACATACGCACATACGGCGCTTCCCGCAGCGAGGTTAGCGTAACTATAGACATGACGTAATTTTTTATCTTGTTACTTAGGGGAAAGATGGCGGCCAGGCACCATCTCCTGGCCGGCCGCTCGGCAAAATCCGTCAACTGTGCTTTCAAGCGACGTCTATAATTCATTATTTTCCAGGCAGTGTTGTGCCATCAAGTTTCTAGGATACAGTGATGTACTTTTTCACTAACTTATTTGCTAGAATACCATCTTTATTTTGTAAAACCGGATCGTCTTCATCTTCAGTGTATCAGTCGGAATTTCAAACTACTTCGAGCCAGCCTCTATGGTCAAAGAAGAGCGTGCAGACCAACTGTGAAATAACTAATCATGTGCTATTCCGGGTTTATCCTACAGTGTTTGCAGACTGGCACCAGAATTTTCTTTATTCTGACTCCACAGAAAAGCGTGAAGCATACAGAGAAGCATCTACCACCGAGCTTTGCTACTTTCTTAGTTACTGTGTTTCCTTCTCGGCAGCCGTGTTTCACTAGCATCTGCCTGGCTCGCCGACCTTCGCTGTTGACAGACATTTCCCAACAAGGAGTGTGCCAGTGAAACGAACAGGACTGTGTGCGGGGTGTGTGGGTATTTGAATATAACGACTCATGACGGATACCAGAATGATATTTGTATGTTTTAAATAGTCACAGTGTTGACGGACTTTGTCGGAGCGGTGCCCTCTAAATACCGGCGCTGTACTAAAGCGACGGGCTTCCAGGTGCAGCTTTGACAGTTGTTTTTATGTTGCCTAGATAGGAGATTATTTTCCTTTCAACGGTAATTTGTTTCTGCTGTTAACTTGTATTTTTATGTACTAGCTTTTGTCAAGTAGGAATTTAACAAAAGAGCATATACTCGTGTGTTCAGGAGACTTAGGCTGTCTTAGCATTCTGTTTGTGTCAGGGAGGTTCGGGTCGGGATGAGGCCACTGGCGCCGCGCGGCCATTAGATGCCTTGGCGACGGGCTTCACCCGTCCCGAGTCATTGTCCATTTTGTAGCTCTGTTATTGTAATTTGTGGAATGAGCGAGTGAGTGAATGTGAGCAGCACCTGCGGTGGAAAGACAATGTTTGCTGTGTATGATTATTTTCTATTACAGCAACAATAAAGTTTTTGAATCTTGAATCTTAAATCTTCAATTGTTAGAGGTTTAGCCTGCCCGCCTTTGACATCATGGACATGCTATTAAATTGGTCCCACCGCGACCCGTCCTAAAAACTCCCTGCTATAAATAGAAGGAACTTAAAAACCGGATCGCGTCACGAACTTCCTATACCTTATGGTACAGATCCGCACTAGCGAAAGAAAATAAATATATGAAATGAAATGCGTAATATACATACAGATTAAAAAAAAAAGCCTTCATTAGATAACATCAAGCGTGACGCGTCAGAGGGAAACTCTAAGTCCCATTATGAGCAAAATGTTGTTTTACTCCAACTTCACACTCTAAGTCCCATTATGAGGAAAATGTTGTTTTACTCCAACTTCACACTCTAAGTCCCATTATGAGGAAAATGTTGTTTTACTCCAACTTCACACTCTAAGTCCCATTATGAGGAAAATGTTGTTTTACTCCAACTTCACACTCTAAGTCCCATTATGAGGAAAATGTTGTTTTACTCCAACTTCACATCACATTCACTTCTCACAAACTTCCTGTATATGTTATGTTATCGAGCCGGACTAGCAGAAGGAAATAAAAACAGAAAATGTGTACTATACATGGATAGAAAAAAAGCTTTTGTTAAACCAAATCAAGTCCGGCGTAACATAAAATATACCTGGTTTATACAACTTGGACACAAGGGATGTGTTACGTGTTGAGTCGTAGTCGTAGTATGATATCACACCAGACGCACGCACGTAAGGTTCTTTTAAATAAACTTCATTCAGCTGCAACCCGTCACACGTGGCTTAAGGATGTAGACTACACTGGAGTAACAGTTCCAAGAATATTTTAATTCAGCGATGCGATCTCCACACAATGCATTCCCAAATGCACCAACACTGATACAAATGTCTCCTCTGAAAAATGTCAACACTGGCGACACAATGCGTTTCACTTACAACGTACACCACCGTTACGCTGCGTCTCTCACAATGTACACCCTATACGGGCCACGTACCTACGATAAACTGTGTGTCCCTACAACTGACAATGCATGACAATGTACACACGTGCTTCCTAGCACCATCTTTTATAGTAAAACGACTTTCCAGAATAATCTAATGAAATCTCACAACGCAACCAATCAAAATAATCTACGTAACCGGAACTCCAAAATATTAATGAAAAAAGAACTTTCAAGAATACTACAATAGTCTACAAAAATTCGACTGCTCATTTCAGCCCCAAATCCTAGTGTGTAACGACGTCACACAATAGTATGGCCAACCGTTCACGACCTTTCATAAATACACAATGACCGGCTGTTCACTTCACGCGCACCAAAACAACTATAACTAAAAATAGAGCGTCTCTACTAAAATGTTACTTACATTTTGACGTCACACGCACCAGGTCACTCGACAGAGCGCGACCCCACTCGAACGTTCTATCTATTCTCAGCGAAACTACGCATTCCAAAAATCAACCGTTCTTCTCCTTGCGACTTCGCTAGAAACTTCCGGACTAATCTTAGCGTATCATAACAAAACCAAATCCGCTATCATGCACGAACGGTAGAGAATCTCACTAAAAAGGTACGTGATACGTAACCATGATAGCTCAAATAAATATCGGATCGTTTCCTACGATTAACACATGCATGCTCTCACAGAACAACACAACCACAATCGTATCAGGATGAAAAATATTGATATTATTTACGACATTGATCGAAACCAAACTTCCAAGAATGTAAAACACTGTGGAACGCAGGGCCTCAAAACACGTGCTTAACAATCGAACTGTGCGTATGTATGTATGTATGTATGTATGTATGTATGTATGTATGTATGTATGTATGTATTTTTGTATGTATGTATATATGTGTGTGTGTATGTGTGTGTGTGCGTGCGTGCGTGTGCGTGCGTGCGTGTGTGTGTGTGTATGTATATATGTATGTATGTATGTGTGTATGCGTGTGTGTGTGTGCGTGCGTGCGTGCGTGTGTGTGTGTGTATGTATGTATGTATGTATGTATGTATGAATGTATGTATGTATGCGTGTGTGTGTGTGTGTGTGTGTGTGTGTGTGTGTGTGTGTGTGTGTGTGTGTGTGCGTGTGTGTGTGTGTATGTATGTATGTATGTATGTGTGTGTGTAAACAAGAGAATCTCCGATATTTCTGTACACACAAGTTTGAAACTTGGCAAAATACGTTCTTAAGTGGTTGGCTAAGAGAGCCTCCGAGCATATTGTAATTGAATGTCTCATTAAAGACATAAACAACCGTTTATAGGAAGTCGGTTGACCCAGATTAGAGTCCGTAATGTTTATCATATTAACTTGAACTTTTATATATAGCTAGTTTGGAGAAATACATTGGATGAGTTCGTTAGCCAGCTTTGTATCCTTTCAACTTCTTTAGTAAAAATTAATTCTTTTCAGAAAAGAATTTAAACACTAAAAAAAGTTTGCTTCTTCAAAAAGTCAGACAGTGGCGGTGACGTAAAAGAGGCAACTCCGTCACCACGCAGACACTGACATAATACTCTAAATATGACGTCATTCTCTCTCTCTCTCTCTCTCTCTCTCTCTCTCTCTCTCTCTCTCTCTCTCTCTTTCTCTCTCTCTCTCTCTCTCTCTCTCTCTCTCTCTCTCTCTCTCTCTCTCTCTCTCTCTCTCTCTCTCTCTCTCTCTCTCTCTCTCTCTCTCTCTCTCTCTCTCTCTCTCTCTCGCTCTCTCTCTCTCTCTCTCTCTCTCTCTCTTCAGTAATGCACACATCTTGTCACATATAAACTACGCATCGACGGTGTGGGATTGTTGCAGTGATGTCCACTTAAAAAGACTAAATTCTTTACATAGGAGAATGACAAAATTAATTCTTCCCGACCCGCACTTGACAACCGAGGAAAAACTCAATAAAACTGGATTCCTAACCCTTCAAAATCACTTTAAATTTAATAAAGGGGTACTGATGTTTAAAGTGTGAAACCATAACGCTCCATAATATTTAATAGGTCTGTTTAAAAAATCAGATTCCTGCTATGGGAATATGAGGGGTCTTTATATTGTTCCAAAACCCCGAATAGATTTATTTAAATCCACTTTGTCATTTGCGGGTTCCACACTGTGGAACTCACTCCCACATGACGTTAAAGCCACTCCGACATTATCTCGTTTCAAGACAAGTCTTTATAGATACCTGACATCACTCAAATAATAATATCTAGTTAAACGTAGACACACGAATGTACGTGTATATTCTAACTATCATGTGTATGTGCGCGTGTCCTCGCGCTGGGACCATATGGCGTTGAGGCGCGTCCCCTGAGTGGTGGATAGGGGGTCTGTCGCGAGAGGGGTGCACCGAATGAAATAAGGTGCCGTGAACCAACATGGTCTAAGGGAAGGAGACCCCGACAGAAAACCCCTGGTCCTCCTAGTAAGGGGGTTGGGCGTGGGGGTAGCTTCCCCACACTGCAAATAAAGAAATAGCTACAAAAACGCCGACGAATAGACAAACAGCAATTCCTTTCCTGGAGGAGGAAGGTTCTTCTATCAGAATACGTATGACGTCGTGTGGTGAAAGCCGAAAGTCTTCAGAAGCCACAGGACCGAGCCGCCTCTCTCTATCCAGGGACACAATCATGGGCACATGGAACGTCAAGACCATGTACCAGAGCGGGAAGTCCGCCCATATAGCAGCGGAAATGCAAAAGTACAACCTTTCCCTGCTAGGTATCAGTGTAGCCAGATGAACGCAGTCTGGCCAGAAAAGACTGTTAAGTGGGGAGATGATTCTGTATTCAGGCCATGAAGAGGAGAATGCCCCCCCTACAGAAGGAGTAGCATTCATGCTGTCACCCGTGGAACCAGAGAGCGCTGATGGGCTGGGAACCTCTTGGGCCAAGAATTATCACAGCAGCCTTTAGAACCAAGAAAAAGATCAAACTGAACGTCATCCAGTGTTATGCGCCCACTAATGACAGTGACGAGGAAGAGAAACAAGAGTTCTACGACCGACTCCAGAGTGCTGTGGACAAATGTGCGGAGCGAGACATCACCATCATCAAGGGCGATTTTAATGCCAAAATAGGGGAGGACAACACCGGATACAAAGAGTTGATGGGGAGACAGTGGCTAGGGGAGATGAGTGAGAACGGGGAGTGGTTCGTAGACTTTTGTGCTCTAAACAGTCTTGTCATTGGAGGCAGCATCTTCCCACAATGAAGAATACACAAAGCAACGTGGGTCTCACCTGACCATACTACATAGAACCAAATAGACCATATCTGCATTAGCAAGAAATTTAGAAGATCCCTTCAAGGTGTTCGAGTGAGGAGGGGAGCAGATGTCGCCTCAGACTATCATCTGCTTATCTTAAGAATAAAACTCAAGTTAAAGAAAAGCAGCACAGGGACAACAAGAAGACAGCGCTATAATGTAGGCCTCCTGAGAGAGACTGGAGTGAGAGAAGAGTTCAAACTGGTGCTGTCCAAAGCGCTACAGGAGCTTGTAAATGAAGAGGAGGCGGTCACCACAGAGCAGCAGTGGAAGGCAGTTAGACAGGCACTGAAATCAACCTGCAAAGACACTGTGGGGTTCAAGAAACACCGTTACAAGGACTGGCTGTCGGCACAGACCTTGAAGAAGATAGAAGGGAGGAAGCAGAATAAAGCAGTTGTTAACAACAGTTGCACGAGAGCAGCCAAAGCAAGGGCACGTGAGGAATACTCGGAAGCCAACCGCGAGGTGAAGAGGAGTATCAGGGCAGACAAGAGAGCCTACACAGACGGCCTGGCAGCAGAGGAAGAAAAGGCAGCAGGCAGCGGCAACACGAAACAGCTCTACGACATTACCAGAAGATTGCCTGGCAAGTATGGCCATACAGAAAGAGAAGTACAAGACAAAGAAGGCAAACCTATTGCAGACAGAGCAGACCAACTCGACAGATGGGCCGAGTATTTTGAAGAGTTACTGAACAGACCCACCCAACCCGACCCCCCAGACATCCAGCCAGCAGAAACTTACCTACCCATCAGCTGTGACAGACCCAGCCGGGAAGAGATCAGAAGAGCAGTGGCATTTTTTGAAGAACGGCAAAGCAGCAGGGCCAGATGGCATTTCAGCGGAGGCTCTGAAAGCAGACATAGAAACAACAGTGGAGATGCTGTACCCACTGTTTGGAAAGACCTGGGAAGAGGAGGTGATGCCGGCTGACTGGAAGGAGGGGTACCTAATCAAGCTTCCGAAGAAAGGCGACCTCAGCAAGTGTTCCAACTACAGAGGAATCACCTTGCTGTCAGTACCAGGAAAGATCTTCAACAGGATCATCCTGGAGACAATGAAGAGCTCCGTCGACCCCCAGCTGAGAGACCAGCAAGCAGGATTCAGGAAAAACCGATCATGTACAGACCAGATTGCCACTCTCCGCATCATCGTGGAGCAGTCTCTGGAGTGGAGCTCCCCGCTCTAAGTCAACTTTGTGGAGTACGAGAAAGCATTTGACAGCGTGGACCGAGAGACTTGTGGGAAATCCTATGACACTACGGTGTACCCACAAAACTCGTCTGCCTGATCAAGAGCAGCTACTATGGCATGATATGTCGCGTGATCCATGAAGGGCAGTTCACCAGGGAGCTCCATGTCAGAACCGGCGTCAGGCAGGGGTGTTTGCTGTCTCCGTTCCTCTTCCTACTGGCCATATACTGGGTCATGAAGAGGACCACAGAGGAGAGAAGAAGCGGAATACAGTGGACCCTGTGGACACAGCTTGACGACCTCGATTTTGCAGACGACTTGGCTTTACTGTCCCATACTCATCAACAAATGCAGGACAAGCCCACGAGGCTTGCTGACATCTCGTCCCAAGTGGGCCTAACCATCCACAAACAGAAAACAAAGACAATGAGGCTGAACGCAACCAAGGAAGTACCAGTCTTGCTTGCTGGCACCCCGTTGGAGGAGGTGGAGTCCTTCACCTATTTCGGGAGCATGATCGACAAAAAAGGCGGCACTGATGCAGATGTCAGAGCACGAATCGGTAAAGCCAGAGCAGCCTTTCTCCAGCTGAAAAAAGTGTGGAGTTCCAGAGAGCTGTCACAACACACCAAAGTCCTGATTTTCAACTCAAACGTAAAAGCAGTTCTCCTATATGGAGCAGAGACTTGGAGGTTGACAAAAACCACAGTCAACAGAGTACAGATCTTCATATACAGTTTCCTTAGAAGAATCTGGAAAATCCACTGGCCAGAGAAGATCAGCAACGTCAGACTCTGGGAGAGAACAGAGCAAATAACAACAGAGAATGAAATTGGACGAAGAAGATGGGGATGGATTGGTCACAGTCTGAGAAAGCAGAATAACTATCGGAACTTGGAACGTTCGCACACTCTACCAGTGCGGCAAAGTGAAGGAACTCACCCACGAGTTGAAGCGCTATCGCTGGGACATTGTAGGACTTGCAGAAGTTCGATGGACAGGCTTCGGAGAAACAACAACAGATGAAGGCCATAAAATCTGGTTCAGCGGAAAAGAAACCAAGCACGAACATGGCGTAGTTTTTATCGTAAGGAAAGAGGTGGATGGAACTGTCATCAGCTGCACCCCCGTGTCAAGCAGACTAATCTCCATCCGCATCTCCGCCCAACCGCACAACATCACTATCATTCAAGTATACGCTCCAACAGCAGATCATGATGATGAAGAATTAGAAGAATTTTACGAACAACTGGACAACATCATCAAGAAAACACCTAAGAAAGACATTCTGACTGTCCTCGGTGACTGGAATGGAAAGATTGGCCCTGACGCCTACCAACAATGGGCAGGAACAGCTGGCAAGTTTGGCCTTGGAGAAACAAACGACAGAGGCCTGCGACTTTTAGAGTTCGCACAGAGTCACCGTCTCACCGTTGCTAATACCCTCCATCCACACAAGAAGTCAAGAACAGTGACATGGCAATCGCCAGGAGGCCTGGTCCATAACCAGATTGACTTCATCTTGCTGCCTCGACGATTCAAATCCAGCGTTAACAAAGCACAAACGAGGTCCTTTCCTGGCGCTGATATTGGCAGCGACCACAACCTCGTCCTTACTAGCCTCAAGTTGAAGCTGGCATTGAAACGAGATAGCAAGAGCCCTCGCATCAGATTCGACCTCCAGAAGCTAAAAGACCCGGAAGTAGAAGAGCTCTTCCAAGCCCAGGTGGGAGGCAGATTTGCAGCCTTGGCTACTTTGGACTATGACGTAGACACCCTTGCTGGAAATATAAAAGAGGTGTTACTTTCTACAGCAGAAGAAGTGCTGGGGAAGCAGAGGAAGCGCAAACAGCCCTGGGTCACCGATGACATCCTCGATCTCTGTGATGAGAGGAGAGCCTGGAAGAAAAAGGGAGGCCAAGACCTCACATCAGCAAACAAGTACAGACTTGTCAACAAGAAGATCAGGAAGAGGACGAAAGAAGCCAAAGAAGATTGGATTGAAGACCAGTGTTGTAGCGTGGAAGAGGGCATGGCAAACGGCAACAGCAAGAAGGCTTATGAAACGCTAAGGACCCTCACCAAGACTCAACAGCGAACAGCCACAGTCATCGAAGACAGCAGCGGCCAACTCCTTACGGAAAACACTGCTGTACTAAACAGATGGACTTAGTACTGCCGAGACTTGTATAACTACAAGGCTGAGCCAGACACCAGCATCCTCCAAAACAACCAGGCTGGGGCCAGGAAGGCTGAAGACCTGCCAGTGTTAGCTGAAGAGGTGGAAGCAGCCGTACGCGGCCTGAAGGGAGGAAAGTCTCCAGGTGTAGACAACGTACCTGCTGAACTGTTGAAACATGGAGGAGAAGTAACAACGAAGGTCCTCACTACACTCTGTCAAAAGATCTGGGAGCAAAAGAAATGGCCAGTAGAATGGACACAGTCTCTAGTGATCCCGCTCCCCAAGAAAGGAAACCTGAAACAGTGCCAGAACTACAGAACTATCAGTCTGATAAGTCACCCTAGCAAAGTAATGCTTAGAATCATTCTCAACCGCCTCAAAACTTTCGACGAGGAACTGCTGGCAGAAGAACAGGCTGGCTTCAGAGTTGGAAGAAGCACTGTAGAGCAGATTTTCAACTGCCGCGTCCTGATCGAGAAACATCTGCAGCATCAGCGCGAACTCTACCACAACTTCATTGATTTCAGGAAAGCATTTGATCGCGTCTGGCACAACGGACTCTGGCAAGTCATGAGATCGTTCAACATAGAGGAGGGACTGATCCAAATGATAGAAGCGCTTTACAAGAACGCCTGCAGCGCGGTTCTACTTAACAATCAGTCAGGCGAGTTCTTCAGGACGACGATCGGTGTCCGTCAAGGATGCCTGCTCTCTCCTGTCCTTTTCAACATATTCCTGGAGAAGATCATGCAGGAAACCCTCCACGACCACCATACTTCAATCTCTATTGGTGGCAGATCCCTGTGCAATCTTCGATTCGCAGACGACATTGACCTCATGGCAGGCAGCAATAGTGAGCTCCAAAACCTGACAGACAAACTTTCAAGTAGCGCAGGGTCTTATGGCATGGAGATCAGTACGGATAAAAGCAAAGTGATGATCAACACCACAAGCGACAGCAGCAGCAACATTCACACGAACGGCCAGAAGCTAGAAGAGGTCAATAGCTTCAAGTACTTGGGAGCCACCCTGTCCAAAGACGGTAGTTGCATAGCAGAGATCCGTATCAGGATAGGTACAGCAACATCCGCAATGGCCAGGCTGGACAGGATATGGCGAAGTAACTCCATCAGCTTCACCATCAAGTACAGGCTTTACAAGTCCCTCGTAGTGTCTATTCTGCTCTACGGCTGTGAGACTTGGACACTGCTTGCAGACTCAGAAAAGAAAATCCAGGCCTTTGAGAACAAGTGCCTGAGGAAGTTGCTCCGCATCTCGTACCGCGAGCACAAGACCAACGAATATGTACGGAGCATCGTCACTTCCCTGGTGGGCCCACATGAACCCCTTCTGGCAACCGTGAAACGGCGCAATCTTGCTTGGTTTGGCCACGTGACCCGACACAACACCTTGTCCAAGACTATCCTCCAAGGCACTCTCGAAGGAAGTCGTCGGCGAGGTCGTCAGAGAAAGAGTTGGGTCGCAAACATAAAAGAATGGACCGAACTCGAGATGCCAGACTTGCTTGCCACAGCCCAAAATAGAACTCAGTGGAGAGCACTGTCTGTTGCTGCTGCCTTTCAGTCCCCCCAACGCCCAGTTCGGGCAAGGGACTGATGATGATGATGATGACATCTGAAAGAGCGTTCACCGGCAGATTTGACATGGTACTTTGGAACTTTCAGAAGTTTCTCTCCCAATAAACGCAGTGAGCGAGAGGGCTGGTAAGTATTTAGACTGGAGGAAAGGTATGACGGAAGACTGCCATCAAAGTGGCGGTATGCAAGGGTCGCTATCTTAAACTGTATGCGGGATTGGATTGGAAGCCAGTAAAGGTCTTTTATTATATGGGTTACAAGGTCTCGTTTTTGCCTGCGCTTCACAAGCGTTGCGGCATTATTTTGAACTCGCTGAAGGCGGCTAATCTGCTCAGATGGAAGACCAACAAGATGGGATGAACCATAACCTACAAAGTCCCTTCTATATGAAAGCTGTCCTTGCTGTCAATGGTCTCTACCTTTTGTCTTTGACCTGATTCTGATGTTGAATTATCTCCTATTAAAAACGTCTCGCAGATCTGTCAATGCGTCAGTGAGTTATATAAGGGGCGCAGGACATACGCGTCATTGATTTGTCAAACGTCATTTGTCATGACGCAAGTTTTAGGTTTTACGTAATTTTATATTTTACGTAAGGTGAGTTTCACTTTCGCTTCATAGGCTTGAGAAAATGGTGACAAAACTAGAACTTCACAGTACAGTTTCAGACTTGCTGTAATTTGTGTGAAAGCAGGTTGATTTTACTTAGCTACATGATATACTAAGTACACAGGTCACTTGCATGCTCTTCTGAAAGCGCGTCGATGTGTGTGTGCGTGCGTGCGCGCGCGCTCCAAACATCTCCAAGAGGCATAGATCCTCATGCGCCTGGAGGGCGTGTCTGTGTGTGTGTGTGTGTGTGTGTGTGCGTGCGTGCGTGCGTGCGTGTGTGTGTGTGTGTGTGTGTGTGTGTGTGTGTGTGTGTGTGTGAGGGAGAAAGAGGGAGAGAGAGAGAGAGAGAGAGAGAGAGAGAGAGAGAGAGAGAGAGAGAGAGAGAGAGAGAGAGAGAGAGAGAGACGCGCGCGCGAAGGAGAATGACGTCATATTTAGAGTATTATGTCAGTGTCTGCGTGGTGACTGAGTTGCCTCTTTTACGTCAGTGCCACTGTCTGATTTTCTAAGGAAGTAAAGGTTTTTTTAGTGCTTAAATTCTTTTCTGAAAAGAATTAATTTTTACTAAGAAGTTGCAAGGATACAAAGCTGGCTAACGAACTGATCCAGTGTCTTTCTCCAAACTAGCTATATGCAAAAGTTGAAGTAAATATGACAAAAATTACGGACTCTAATCTGGGTCAACCGACTTCCTATAAATGGTTGATTTTTCTTCAATGAGACATTCAATTACAATATGCTCGGAGGCTCTCTTAGCCAGCCACTTAAGAAAATATTTCGCCAAGTTTCAAGCTTGTGTGTTCAGAAATGTCGGAGATTCTCTTGTTTACAAACATTGTTTGGCATCCTGTCTCGGAAGACAATGGAGTATATGTGCTTGCTGGGTCAGTCACTGGAGTGACCTCTCCAGGGCGCAAGCCTGGGCAAAGTGAATGGAGATCATGGGGTGCCCAGTCGTCAAGATCCCCCTCTCGGCCTCGCTGATGTATCCAAAGGAATGCAAAGCAGTACGTTTGGCACCAGTTTGGCTGCAGGAGCTGCCAGAACAGTGCGTGAATACAGGCAACTGTCTGCCTTCGGGGCTCCACTCCTGATTTGAAGGGTTTACTCCCCCACATTTGGCCGTTGGATCCAACCTGATCTCCTCCGTCCTCTAGCCGTTGGCTGTCAGAAACAGCTCATCCGCCTAGTGGTACAAACATACGCACACACATACATACATACGCACATCTTGGCTTGACTTCGCGAACGAAGATTCTATAGGGCTTGCCCACGTCGTCTGCAGGCATTTTCGTGGCTGCGGAGGCCAATCCGGGACAGGCAGGTACGACCGCAGTGGCTGCAGGGGAAGGTCTGTTCAGGGTTCTGAGTTACGACAGCTCTGTTTTTTCTTCTGAGCCGCTTGTCCTTAAGGTTAGCTCTGCGAGAGTCCTCAAAGGAGACGGCTGCCTTGTGAATGGTGGAGCTCCAGGTGTCACGGTCCGCAGCAAGCGAAGACCACTGGCGGTGGTCGATTTGGCAGGCACTAAGTGACTTCTTGAGACCGTCTTTGTATCTCTTCTTTGGTGCCCCTCTCTCTCGGTGTCCAGTGGCGAGCTCGCCGAACAGAGTGATCTTGGGTAGGCGATGATCCTCCATCCTGGAGACGTGCCCCGCCCAGCGAAGCTGTGTCCGCAGCAGCAAAGCCTCGATGCTCACAGTTTCCGCCTGTTCAAGGACCTCGACGTTGGTGACATAGTCACTCCAGTGAATGCTGAGGATGGTACGCAGGCAGCGCTGGTGAAAGCGTTCGAGGAGTCGTAGTTGGCTGCGGTAGAGGGCCCAGGACTCGGAACCGTACAGCAGGGTGGTGAGGACGACAGCTCTGTACACGCTGATCTTGGTGCCTTTTTTCAGCTGTTGATTGTGCCACACCCGCTTGAATAGTCGCCCGAAAGCACTGTTCGCTTTTGCCAGCCTGTTGTCCAGCTCCTTGTCCAGCTTGGCGTCTGACGTGATGATGCAGCCAAGGTAGGTAAACTGGTGTACAGACTTCAGTTCGGACTCGCCGATGGTGATGTGGGGAGGGCGATGCTCTTCCTTGGGTGCCGGCTGATGAAGGACCTCTGTCTTTTTCAGACTGACCTCAAGTCCAAAGAGCTGGGCGGCATCTGCGAAGCAGGACGTAATGCGCTGCAAGGCTCTCTCTGTGTGTGCAACGAGGGCAGCGTCATCAGCAAAGAGCAGCTCACGAATCAGTTGGTCTAGGGTTTTCGTGTGGGCCTGCAGTCGTCTGAGGTTGAACAGGCTGCCATCGAGACGATACCTGATGTACACTGCGTCGTCGTCGTCGAGGTCCACTGTGGCCTGCTTCAACATCATGCTGAAGAAGATGGTGAAGAGGGTCGGTGCCAGCACGCAGCCTTGCTTCACGCCGTTGCGAATGGGGAATGGTTCTGAGAGGTCACTGTTTAGTCTGACCTGGCCTTGCTGGTCCTCGTGGAGCTGTACGATCATGTTGAGGAACTTTGGGGGACAGCCTAGTCGCTCCAGGATCTGCCACATACCTTGCCTGCTCACAGTGTCAAACGCTTTTGTTAGGTCGACAAACGTTACGTACAGCCCTTTGTTCTGCTCGCGGCACTTCTCCTGAAGCTGTCTCAGCACAAAGACCATGTCGGTGGTACTCCTGTTGGCTCTGAAGCCACACTGGCCCTCTGGGAGGTGGTCTTCAGCGATGGCAGGTACCAGCCGATTCAGGAGCAACCTTGCGAGAATTTTCCCGGCAATGGACAGCAGGGTAATTCCACGATAATTAGAGCAGGCAGACTTCTCTCCTTTGTTCTTGTACAGGGTGATGATGACTGCATCACGGAGATCCTTTGGTAGTGTTCCTTTTTCCCAGCAGCAGAGAAAGAGGTCGTGGAGCTTGTTGTGCAGTGCTGGGCCTCCATGTTTCCAGATCTCTGGCGGGATTCCGTCAATGCCTGCTGCTTTGCCACTCTTGAGCTGGTGGATGGCTGTGAGGGTCTCTTCGGCGGTGGGCGGTTCGTCCAATTCAACCTTTAGTGGAAGGTGTGGGATTTGGAGGATGACTGTTTCTTGAACAGTGCGCTCAGCGCCGAAGAGGTCCTGAAAGTATTCCGACCAGCGGTTCAAGATGGAGGTATTATCTGTGAGGAGTGCCTGTCCATCAGCGCTTCGCAGGGGACTTTGTACCAGGTGCCTAGGGCCATACACTGCTTTCAGTGCTTCGTAGAAGCCCCTGTAGTCACCGTTGTCAGCGCAGAGCTGGGTCCTCTGTGCGAGTCTGGACCACCACTCGTTCTGGAGCTCTCTAAGCTTGAGCTGGAGACTGCTGCAGATGAGGCGGAAGGCAGACTTCTTCACAGGGCAGGAAGGCTGGGCTAGGTGGGCCTGGTGGGCGGCTCTTTTTTTTGCTAGAAGTTCCTGGATCGCTACGTCGTTTTCGTCAAACCAGTCTTTGTTCCTCTTTCTAGCAAAGCCCAAGACTTCCACAGAAGATTTTACAATAGCAGTTTTCAGTTGTTCCCAGAGTGTTTCAGGGGAGGAGTCTGCTGGATCAACTGTGTCTTTGAGCATGCGCTGTAAATCGGCCTGAAGGGCAGCTTTCTTGTCGTCACGCTGAAGGCTGGCAACATCAAGCTTTTTCTTGGGGGGGGGGGCCCCCTTTCTTGGGTTTCAGCTTGAGGCAGAGCCTGAGTTTGCAGCGAACAAGGCGGTGGTCAGTATGGCACTCTGCGCTGGGCATCACTCTGGTGAGAAGGACGTCACTGCGGTCCCTCTGACGCACTAGGACATAGTCGATAAGGTGCCAGTGCTTGGAGCGAGGATGCATCCAGGTGGTCTTTCGACTGTCCTTTTGCTGGAAAGTAGTGTTGGTGATGACAAGTTGCTGCTCTGCACAGAGCTCCAACAGTAAGCGACCATTGTCATTGCAGTTCCCAACGCCATGCTTGCCGAGGACTCCTTTCCAGGCTTCAGAGTCTTGGCCCACTCTGGCGTTGAAGTCGCCAAGGATGATGACTTTGTCGTCTGCAGGGGTGCTCTGCAGGAGGCTGCGCAGGTCAGAGTAGAACTTGTCTTTTTCTGCAGGCTCTGCCAGGAGGGTTGGGGAGTACACACTGAGAAGGGTGACGTATTGCTGGTGTCTCAGTGGGAGGCGCATGGACATGATGCGGTCGGAGTGACCCGTTGGTAGGTTTTCCAACTTAGTCGCAATGTGGGTCTTCACCATGAAGCCCACGCCTGAGAGCCGTCTTTCTGATGCAGGCCTGCCTGACCAGTAGAGGGTGTAGCCAGCGCCAAGTTCTTGGAGGCTGCCTTCCTCCGGGAGGCGTACTTCGCTGAGCGCGGCGATGTCGATGTTTAACCTCCGCAATTCATGGGCAATGAGGGCGGAGCGACGTTCAGGGCGTCCGCTGTCTGCTATGTCGAGCATGGTTCGGATGTTCCAGCATGCTACGTTGAGTCCGGTCGTGGTCGTCATGAGAGTGGATCCATTGTTTTTTCTTGTTTTCTGACCGCATGAGAAGATGCCCGTTGACCGCGGCTAGCCAACTGGGTTACGAGGGGATGAGCTTTGGTTAGGCCACCTATTCTAGGCCCCTCTCCGTGTGGAGCAAGCAGTGCTGTCCCTAGAGAAGGCTGCTTGGTCGTTCAGGGTGTGCCGAGTGACGTTGTCATCCCCATGTCAACATCAGGCGACCAATATCCTGAACCGCCTGCATGCAGGTTTGAGACTGCGGCTTCCAGTGACATCTTTCACCTGCCGTTTTGCCCCTTGCCCATCGCTACAGGACTTGGAAAGTTCAGTGTCATAGTCCGTGGGCGTTTCCTAAAGCCTGCGCGGTGGAGCTTTTTGGTGGAGTGCAGTGTGCGCAGTACTGGCCCCACCCTTTAAACCCTTGGTTCGTTTGCCACGGCCTAGCAAGCTGGGACGGTGGCATCGAGGTCCTCGGGTCGTAGGTTTTATATCAGACTGTCCTTGTCTTAGTCTCTGGCTCAAAAGCCTTCCCCGGAGACACGAGGGCTTTGATGTCAGGGGTTTCCTCCCTTAGCCTTTCCGCAGCCAAGCGGCCAAGCCTGCAAGGCAGCAGGGGACTCGTGGGGGCCGGGGTCGTCTATGTCCCGTGCAGATGTGAACATCTGCCCACTGCCCAGACGGTGACACTTACCAGAGGAGAAAAATCCAACGCCGGAACCCGTTATCGAACCTCGCACCCTTGGCATTGGAGGCAGACGCCTTAACCACTGCGCCATTTCCCCGTCTCCCCCACATTTGGCCGTTGGATCCAACCTGATCTCCTCCGTCCTCTAGCCGTTGGCTGTCAGAAACAGCTCATCCGCCTAGTGGTACAAACATACGCACACACATACATACATACGCACATATATACATACATACGCACATATGGCGCGTCGCGCCAAATGTACGTTCAGCAGCGAGGTTAGCGTAACTAGACATGACGTAATTTTTATCTTGTTACTTCAATTGTTAGAGGTTTAGCCTGCCCGCTTTTGACATCATGGACATGCTTTTAAATTCGCCCCACCGCAACCCGCCCTAAAAAGTCCCTTCTATAAATAGAAGGGACTTAAAAGCAGAGAATTACAGTAGTCAAGACGGCTCGTGACTAAAGCATTTACTAAATTTGCAGTGGCAGATTCAGGAAGACTGTGTCGGACGGAGGCGATGCATTTCAGAGAGTATGAAGCACCACGACAGATTTCACCAACGTGATCCTGCATACTCAAAGTCTTATCGAGCTTGGCACCAACACAAAGAGGCATCATGATCGCAACTCTCTGCCTTGACTGCAAACCCTGTTTTGTAGAGCGATAATGCGACACAACGGCCATCGTCCTGATTCAGGAAACCAACGGCCATTGTCCTGATTCAGGAAACCAACGGCCATTGGCCTGATTCAGGAAACCAAAGGCCATTGGCCTGATTCAGGAAACCACCGGCCATTGTCCTGATTCAGGAAACCAACGGCCATTGGCCTGATTCAGGAAACCAACGGCCATTGGCCTGATTCAGAAAAACCAACGGCCATTGGCCTGATTCAGAAAAACCAACGGCCATTGGCCTGATTCAGGAAACCAACGGCCACTGGCCTGATTCAGGAAACCAACGGCCATTGGCCTGATTCAGAAAAGCAACGGCCATTGGCCTTATTCAGGAAACCAACGGCCATTGGCTTGGTACAGAAAACCAGCGGCCATTGGCCTGATTCAGGAAACCAACGGCCATTGGCCTGATTCAGAAAAACCAACGGCCATTGGCCTGATTCAGGAAACCAACGGCCATTGGTCTGATTCAGAAAAACCAACGGCCATTGGCCTGATTCAGGAAACCAACGGTCATTGGCCTGATTTAGGAAACCAACGGCCATTGGCCTGATTCAGAAAACCAAAGGCCATTTGCCTGATTCAGAAAAACCAACGGCCATTGGCCTGATTCAGGAAACCAACGGCCATTGGCCTGATTCAGAAGAAACCAACGGCCATTGTCCTGATTCAGGAAACCAACGGCCATTGGCCTGATTCAGGAAACCAACGGCCATTGGCCTGATTCAGAAAAACCAACGGCCATTGGCCTGATTCAGAAAAACCAACGGCCATTGGCCTGATTCAGGAAACCAACGGCCACTGGCCTGATTCAGGAAACCAACGGCCATTGGCCTGATTCAGAAAAGCAACGGCCATTGGCCTTATTCAGGAAACCAACGGCCATTGGCTTGGTACAGAAAACCAGCGGCCATTGGCCTGATTCAGGAAACCAACGGCCATTGGCCTGATTCAGAAAAACCAACGGCCATTGGCCTGATTCAGGAAACCAACGGCCATTGGTCTGATTCAGAAAAACCAACGGCCATTGGCCTGATTCAGGAAACCAACGGTCATTGGCCTGATTTAGGAAACCAACGGCCATTGGCCTGATTCAGAAAACCAAAGGCCATTTGCCTGATTCAGAAAAACCAACGGCCATTGGCCTGATTCAGGAAACCAACGGCCATTGGCCTGATTCAGAAGAAACCAACGGCCATTGGCCTGATTCAGGAAACCAACGGCCATTGTCCTGATTCAGAAAAACCAACGGCCATTGGCCTGATTCATAAAACCAACGGCCATTGGCCTGATTCAGGAAACCAACGGCCATTGGCCTGAGTCAGAAAAGCAACGGCCATTGGCCTTATTCAGGAAACCAACGGCCGTTGGCTTGGTACAGAAAACCAGCGGCCATTGGCCTGATTCAGGAAACCAACGGCCATTCGCCTGATTCAGAAAAACCAACGGCCATTGGCCTGATTCAGGAAACCAACGGCCATTGGTCTGATTCAGAAAAACCAACGGCCATTGGCCTGATTCAGGAAACCAACGGCCATTGGCCTGATTCAGGAAACCAACGGCCATTGGCCTGATTCAGGAAACCAACGGCCATTGGCCTGATTCAGAAAAACCAACGGCCATTGGCCTGATTCAGGAAACCAACGGCCATTGGCCTGATTCAGAAAAAAACCCAACGGCCATTGGCCTGATTCAGGAAACCAACGGCAGGAAAGCGACAGTTACGCGGTTTTACGCAGCGTGTGACGACCGAGGCATGTTAATCACGGCTCGTCTGCTAAAGTATAAATAACGCTGCACTTGTCATTGCCAGCAATAGATGTTTATTATCATAATCTCTCGCGGATACAAGTGCTTGTGAGAATCTATTGTATTCTGACGAGTAAATCAAGATGCGACATCGTTGTACATTGAGAAATACTGACGTGTTCGATGCGACATCGTTGTACATGGGAAATACTGACGTATTCGAGGCGACATCGTTGTACATGGGAAATACTGACGTGTTCGAGGCGACATCGTTGTACATGGGAAATACTGACGTGTTCGATGCGACATCGTTGTACATGGGAAATACTGACGTATTCGAGGCGACATCGTTGTACATGGGAAATACTGACGTATTCGCGATGATTCGAGTGATGTATTCAATGGTAAAAGTTGCGCGCATGCTTGCGTGTGATGTAATTCATAATCTTGCAAACGTGGAGACAAACAAACCATAAAGGGCATCGCTGGCAGTTCGCTTCTTTTTTAGCGCAAAATATTGCTCGCTTTAAAACTCGTGACTCGGGAATCTCGCAATTTGTATCAAACCATATACCGTCGATTTACAGGACAGAAAAGGACGTGTTGGAGAATCTTCAAGCACATTGTATCGCCAGACGGTAGGCCATCAAAATCATTAACTCATTCAGCCCGACGGCCGTATTTCCCAAATTTTGGAGGCCTCATCTAATGACTATGTACCAGTTGCAGGAGATGGATCGACCATGATAATCAAGAGTAGTGCCAGATTAGCTTGGCGCCGACAGGCGCCAAGCTAATCTGGCACTACTCTTGAATTATTATGGTCGATCCATCTCCTGCAACTGGTACATAGTCGTATTAGTGATAACTAAAAAAAAATTGGGAAATGCGGGCGTGGGTGGGTCAGATGGCGCCAAGCTAATCTGGCACTACCCTTGAATTATTACGGTCGACCCATCTCCTGCTTTAGTGCGTCATGGCTCAATCGGTTAAAAATTAATGAAACCGTAAAGCCACTGGGTCTAATAACAAAAATGCAAATGGAAGCCTGTTTGAAAGTCACTTCCTCATCTCTATCATCTTTGTCTAACTGGTTGAAATTAAAAATAACAAAAGTTTCAGCACAGTATTTTACCACAAAATTGGGTTAAACCCATCTTAAATGACAAACTTCCGGTTTTGTAGATTTTTGCATTATAATTTTTTTTAAATCGACTGTGCAGAACTTTTGTCTGTCAGTATAATTTTAGAGCTTGCTAGTATATAAAAGGTTTCAGCTGATAGAAATTGTTAAGGAATGAAAGCACTGTTAAGGTACAACGACTTGGCTGTCCACGGGAAGGGGACAAAGCAATTAGATTTGTATACTAAAG
>BTPG01000007.1:32729892-32779892 GCA_036245525.1 Semisulcospira habei | reverse complement strand
TTAGGCTGGAAGGTTTGAGCCGGGTCTCGATCTTTCTATTGACCTCAAATATGAGGTCAAAGTTTTCAGCAACATTCGTAACATTGTATCAAAGGCGCTTAGATGGTAGGGGAGATTTGTATTATTTCTAGAGCATTCTTTTTCATGAATATTAATAAGTTTTGGTTACGGTTTCTTTTCTAATTGGTTGTGTTGTGCCGCTAATTTGCTGGATTATTCTGAAAAATCTGTAACAACATAGAAGAGCCTGTTAGGAAATATGTGTGTACATTGCATGAGAGACGCAGTGTGTCAAAAGTGTTGATGCATTGCAGAGGAGACAGTGTATCAGTGTTGGTGCATTTGTGGATGCATTGTGCGGAGATTGCATCGCTGCAATAAAATATTATTGGAACTGTTAGTCCAGTCTGGTCTACAACCTTGTGCCACGTGTGACGAGTTGCAGCTGAGTGAAGTTTCTTTACAAGAACCCTACGTGCGTGCGTCTGGTGTGATTGTATCATACTACGACTACGACAACCACGTGACATACCGTTCGCGGAAAAAAAAAACCATATAGACCCACTCGGTGAGTGCGCCACAAGTACATTTCTATTCAAATGAGATGTTTAGTGAGATGCGTAGTGAGATGCTTAGTGAGATGTTTAGTGAGATGTTTAGTGAGATGTTTAGTGAGATGCGTAGTGAGATGTTTAGTGAGATGCGTAGTGAGATGTTTATTGAGATGCGTAGTGAGATGTTTAGTGATATGCTTAGTGAGATGTTTAGTGTGATGTTTAGTGAGATGTTTACTGAGATGTGTAGTGAGATGTTTAGTGTGATGTTTAGTGAGATGTTTAGTGAGATGTTTAGTGAGATGCGTAGTGAGATGCGTAGTGAGATGTTTAGTGAGATGTTTAGTGTGATGTTTAGTGAGATGTTTAGTGAGATGTTTAGAGAGATGCGTAGTGAGATGCGTAGTGAGATGTTTAGTGAGATGCGTAGTGAGATGTTTAGTGAGATGTTTAGTGAGATGTTTAGTGTGATGTTTAGTGAGATGTTTAGTGAGATGTTTAGTGAGATGTTTAGTGAGATGCGTAGTGAGATGTTTAGTGAGATGTTTAGTGAGATGCGTAGTGAGATGTTTAGTGAGATGTTTAGTGAGATGTTTAGTGAGATGCATAGTGAGATGTTTAGTGAGATGCGTAGTGAGATGTTTAGTGAGATGCGTAGTGAGATGTTTAGTGAGATGCGTAGTGAGATGTTTAGTGAGATGCGTAGTGAGATGTTTAGTGAGATGCGTAGTGACATGTTTAGTGAGATGTTCAGTGAGATGTTTAGTGAGATGCGTAGTGAGATGTTTAGTGAGATGCGTAGTGAGATGTTTAGTGATATGTTTAGTGAGATGCGTAGTGAGATGATTAGTGAGATGTTTAGTGAGATGTTTAGTGAGATGCGTAGTGAGATGTTTAGTGAGATGTTTAGTGAGATGTTTAGTGAGATGCGTAGTGAGATGTTTAGTGAGATGTTTAGTGAGATGCGTAGTGAGATGTTTAGTGAGATGTTTAGTGAGATGTTTAGTGAGATGCGTAGTGAGATGTTTAGTGAGATGTTTAGTGAGATGCGTAGTGAGATGTTTAGTGAGATGTTTAGTGAGATGCGTAGTGAGATGTTTAGTGAGATGTTTAGTGAGATGTTTAGTGAGATGCGTAGTGAGATGTTTAGTGAGATGTTTAGTGAGATGTTTAGTGAGATGTTTAGTGAGATGCGTAGTGAGATGCGTAGTGAGATGCGTAGTGAGATGTTTAGTGAGATGTTTAGTGAGATGTTTAGTGAGATGTTTAGTGAGATGCGTAGTGAGATGTTTAGTGAGATGTTTAGTGAGATGCGTAGTGAGATGTTTAGTGAGATGTTTAGTGAGATGTTTAGTGAGATGCGTAGTGAGATGTTTAGTGAGATGCGTAGTGAGATGTTTAGTGAGATGCGTAGTGAGATGTTTAGTGAGATGCGTAGTGAGATGTTTAGTGAGATGCGTAGTGAGATGTTTAGTGAGATGCGTAGAGACATGTTTAGTGAGATGTTTAGTGAGATGTTTAGTGAGATGTTTAGTGAGATGCGTAGTGATATGTTTAGTGAGATGTTTAGTGAGATGCGTAGTGAGATGTTTAGTGAGATGTTTAGTGAGATGCGTAGTGAGATGTTTAGTGAGATGTTTAGTGAGATGTTTCGTGAGATGCGTAGTGAGATGTTTAGTGAGATGTTTAGTGAGATGCGTAGTGAGATGTTTAGTGAGATGTTTAGTGAGATGTTTAGTGAGATGTTTAGTGAGATGTTTAGTGAGATGTTTAGTGAGATGCATAGTGAGATGTTTAGTGAGATGTTTAGTGAGATGTTTAGTGAGATGTTTAGTGAGATGCGTAGTGAGATGCGTAGTGAGATGCGTAGTGAGATGTTTAGTGAGATGTTTAGTGAGATGTTTAGTGAGATGCGTAGTGAGATGTTTAGTGAGATGCGTAGTGAGATGCGTAGTGAGATGCGTACTGAGATGTTTAGTGAGATGTTTAGTGAGATGTTTAGTGAGATGCGTAGTGAGATGCGTAGTGAGATGCATAGTGAGATGCTTAGTGAGATGCGTAGTGAGATGTGTAGTGAGATGTTTAGTGAGATGCGTAGTGAGATGTTTAGTGAGATGCGTAGTGAGATGTTTAGTGAGATGTGATGTTTAGTGAGATGCGTAGTGAGATGTTTAGTGAGATGCGTAGTGAGATGTTTAGTGAGATGCGTAGTGAGATGTTTAGTGAGATGCATAGTGAGATGCGTAGTGAGATGTTTAGTGAGATGTTTAGTGAGATGTTTAGTGAGATGCGCAGTGAGATGCGTAGTGAGATGCGTAGTGAGATGTTTAGTGAGATGCATAGTTAAAATGCTTTGTGAGATGTTTAGTGAGATGCGTAGTGAGATGTTTAGTGAGATGTTTAGTGAGATGCGTAGTGAGATGTTTAGTGAGATGTTTAGTGAGATGCGTAGTGAGATGTTTAGTGAGATGTTTAGTGAGATGTTTAGTGAGATGTTTAGTGAGATGTTTAGTGAGATGCGTAGTGAGATGTTTAGTGAGATGTTTAGTGAGATGTTTAGTGAGATGCGTAGTGAGATGCGTAGTGAGATGCGTAGTGAGATGCGTAGTGAGATGTTTAGTGAGATGTTTAGTGAGATGTTTAGTGAGATGCGTAGTGAGATGCGTAGTGAGATGCGTAGTGAGATGCGTAGTGAGATGCGTAGTGAGATGTTTAGTGAGATGTTTAGTGAGATGTTTAGTGTGACGTTTAGTGAGATGTTTAGTGAGATGCGTAGTGAGATGTTTAGTGAGATGCGTAGTGAGATGTTTAGTGAGATGCTTAGTGAGATGTTTAGTGTGATGTTTAGTGAGATGTTTAGTGAGATGTTTAGTGAGATGTGTAGTGAGATGTTTAGTGTGATGTTTAGTGAGATGTTTAGTGAGATGTTTAGTGAGATGCGTAGTGAGATGCGTAGTGAGATGCGTAGTGAGATGTTTAGTGAGATGTTTAGTGAGATGTTTAGTGTGATGTTTAGTGAGATGTTTAGTGAGATGCGTAGTGAGATGCGTAGTGAGATGCGTAGTGAGATGTTTAGTGAGATGTTTAAAGAGATTCGTAGTGAGATGTTTAGTGAGATGTTTAGTGAGATGTTTAGTGAGATGTTTAGTGAGATGTTTAGTGAGATGTTTAGTGAGATGTTTAGTGAGATGCGTAGTGAGATGCGTAGTAGGATGCGTAGTGAGATGTTTAGTGAGATGTTTAGTGAGATGCGCAGTGAGATGCGTAGTGAGATGCGTAGTGAGATGTTTAGTGAGAAGCATAGTTAAAATGCTTTGTGAGATGTTTAGTGAGATGCGTAGTGAGATGTTTAGTGAGATGTTTAGTAAGATGCGTAGTGAGATGTTTAGTGAGATGTTTAGTGAGATGCGTAGTGAGATGTTTAGTGAGATGTTTAGTGAGATGTTTAGTGAGATGTTTAGTGAGATGTTTAGTGAGATGCGTAGTGAGATGTTTAGTGAGATGTTTAGTGAGATGTTTAGTGAGATGCGTAGTGAGATGCGTAGTGAGATGCGTAGTGAGATGTTTAGTGAGATGTTTAGTGAGATGTTTAGTGAGATGTTTAGTGAGATGTTTAGTGAGATGCGTAGTGAGATGTTTCGTGAGATGTTTAGTGAGATGCGTAGTGAGATGTTTAGTGAGATGTTTAGTGAGATGTTTAGTGAGATGCGTAGTGAGATGTTTAGTGAGATGCGTAGTGAGATGTTTAGTGAGATGCGTAGTGAGATGTTTAGTGAGATGTTTAGTGAGATGCGTAGTGAGATGTTTAGTGAGATGTTTAGTGAGATGTTTAGTGAGATGTTTAGTGAGATGTTTAGTGAGATGCGTAGTGAGATGTTTAGTGAGATGTTTAGTGAGATGTTTAGTGAGATGCGTAGTGAGATGCGTAGTGAGATGCGTAGTGAGATGTTTAGTGAGATGTTTAGTGAGATGCTTAGTGAGATGCGTAGTGAGATGTTTAGTGAGATGCGTAGTGAGATGCGTAGTGAGATGTTTATTGAGATGTTTAGTGAGATGTGTAGTGAGATGTTTAGTGTGATGTTTAGTGAGATGTTTAGTGAGATGTTTAGTGAGATGTGTAGTGAGATGTTTAGTGAGATGTTTAGTGTGATGTTTAGTGAGATGTTTAGTGAGATGTTTAGTGTGATGTTTAGTGAGATGTTTAGTGAGATGTTTAGTGAGATGCGTAGTGAGATGCGTAGTGAGATGTTTAGTGAGATGTTTAGAGAAATTCGTAGTGAGATGTTTAGTGAGATGTTTAGTGTGATGTTTAGTGAGATGTTTAGTGTGATGTTTAGTGAGATGTTTAGTGAGATGTTTAGTGAGATGTTTAGTGAGATGTTTAGTGAGATGTTTAGTGAGATGCGTAGTGAGATGCGTAGTAAGATGTTTAGTGAGATGTTTAGTGAGATGTTTAGTGAGATGTTTAGTGTGATGTTTAGTGAGATGTTTAGTGAGATGTTTAGTGAGATGCGTAGTGAGATGCGTAGTAAGATGTTTAGTGAGATGTTTAGTGAGATGTTTAGTGAGATGCGCAGTGAGATGCGTAGTGAGATGCGTAGTGAGATGTTTAGTGAGATGTTTTGTAAGATGTTTAGTGTGATGTTTAGTGAGATGTTTAGTGAGATGCGTAGTGAGATGTTTAGTGAGATGCGTAGTGAGATGTTTAGTGAGATGCTTACTGAGATGTTTAGTGTGATGTTTAGTGAGATGTTTAGTGAGATGTTTAGTGAGATGTGTAGTGAGATGAATAGTGTGATGTTTAGTGAGATGTTTAGTGAGATGTTTAGTGAGATGCGTAGTGAGATGCGTAGTGAGATGCGTAGTGAGATGTTTAGTGAGATGTTTAGTGAGATGTTTAGTGTGATGTTTAGTGAGATGTTTAGTGTGATGCATAGTGAGATGGGTAGTGAGATGCGTAGTGAGATGTTTAGTGAGATGTTTACAGAGATTCGTCTCTTGGCTTGACTTCGCGAACGAAGATTTTATAGGAGTTGCCCACGACGTCTGCAGGCTTGTTCGTGGCTGCGGAGGCCAATCCGAGACAGGCAGGTTCGACCGCAGTGGCTGCAGGGGAAGGTATGGCCAGGGTTCTGAGCTGCGGCATCTCTGTTTTTTCTCCTGAGCCGCTTGTCCTTAAGGCTAGCTCTGTGAGAGTCCTCAAAGGAGACAGCTGCCTTGTAAATGGTGGAGCGCCAGGTGTCACGGTCCGCAGCAAGCGAAGACCACTGGTGGTGGTCGATTTGGCAGGCACTAAGTGACTTCTTGAGACAGTCTTTGTATCTCTTCTTTGGTGCCCCTCTGTCACGGTGTCCAGTAGCAAGCTCGCCGAACAGGGTGATCTTTGGTAGGCGATGATCCTCCATCCTGGAGACATGCCCCGCCCAGCGGAGCTGTGTCCGCAGGAGCAAAGCCTCGATGCTCACAGCTTCAGCCTGTTCAAGGACCTCGACGTTGGTGACATAGTCACTCCAGTGAATGCCCAGGATGGTACGCAGGCAGCGCTGGTGGAAGCGTTCGAGGAGTCGTAGTTGGCTGCGGTAGAGGGCCCAGGACTCGGAACCATACAGCAGGGTGGTGAGGACCACAGCTCTGTACACGCTGATCTTGGTGCCTGTTTTCAGCTGTTGATTGTGCCACACCCGCTTGAAAAGTCGCCCGAAAGCGCTGTTCGCTTTTGCCAGCCTGCTGTCAAGCTCCTTGTCCAGCTTGGCGTCCGACGTGATAATGCAGCCAAGGTAAGTAAACTGGTGCACTGACTTTAGTTCAGACTCGCCAATGGTGATGTGAGGAGGGCGATACACTGTCTTGGGTGCCGGCTGATGGAGGACAGTACGGTGCTTTGATCTGATTGAACGTGTGTGTGTGGCGTGCGTGCGTGTGCAGTACGGAAGCCGGTCGTTGACTCCAGGCACTAGCCATGCGTAAGAGGCGGATGAGATCTTTGTCGGTGTTACCTGTGGCGCTTTCCTGACAGGTTAATTCCAGGTAAACCGTCACACTTCATTGATCAACCCTCCAGTGTCAGGCGGCCTTGCCCGCGCCTGGTCTGCAAAGTACTTGGCCTGCTGACTTGTGCTCCTGTGCTGTGCTCCACACAGGTACTTATTACGACAGGAGCTGCGTAATAGCCGACACACAGTTTCCCGTCACTTTCAGGGCGCGCTTCAACTATGACGTCATTCTTTCTGTCTTCGTCTCAGGCGCTGTTAGGATTGCCGCCCGATTTCTCGTCAATTAAGTTTGACCCTTGTATAATTTGTATGCCGTATTTTGCGTTTGTATCATCATATATTTGCAAGGTAAATGCTGTTTACAAGCAGCTTTGTTGGTATAACTTAGAGAGAGTAACCCAATCAGTCAGTAAGTCAGTTCAAGGTAACGATTCAGTTTTTAATGACGACACTGGTGAGAGATCCTGGCAAATTGAAGGTGGGAGACGAAATCACTGTGGAGTGTGCAAATCGTGTAGGATATTGTGTTTGATGAACGACATGGGTATGGACTGACCATAAAAGTTCAAGGGTAAAATGTCAGAAGCACTTTTTGACAGGTCTTGTTTTCTGGCATCACCTTAGACGTCATCTTGCAGGGCGGATCAGTTACATCCAGGGAACAGGGAAGGGGTTCAACATTTTGTTTGGGACCTCTTTAGTCTAAGGAAGAAGGTGCCCAGCGGGCAAACCATCTATCCCACCGGCCGAAAAGGACGGGGGAGGGAGGGTGGGTGGGTGAGAACCTTTAAGACCCGTCCACTGTAGCCAAAAAATCGAAAGGGGTGGGGGGGGGGGGGGGGGAGGATGTGTCGCCACTGCTGGTGGAACAGTTTCAAAGGAGGGGGTGGGGGTGTTTCCAGAAATGGCCTTTGATATAACATTTATTCGTATTTATCAGTTGGAAGGAAGGGGTTTCGAAAGTTTTTGTAACACTCTTCCCCAGATCTGCCTCTGTCATGGTCGCCAGAACTTCAGGGTACGTGTCCCCAAAAAGAGAGATTCGTAGTGAGATGTTTAGTGAGATGTTTAGTGAGATGTTTAGTGAGATGTTTAGTGAGATGTTTAGTGAGATGTTAGTGAGATGTTTAGTGAGATGCGTAGTGAGATGCGGAGTGAGATGCGTAGTGAGATGTTTAGTGAGATGCGTAGTGAGATGCGTAGTGAGATGTTTAGTGAGATGTTTAGTGAGATGAGTAGTGTGATGCGTAGTGAGATGCGTAGTGAGATGTTTAGTGAGATGTTTAGTGAGATATTTAGTGAGATGTTTAGTGAGATGTTTAGTGTGATGTTTAGTGAGATGTTTAGTGAGATGTTTAGTGAGATGTTTAGTGAGATGTTTAGTGAGATGCGTAGTGAGATGCATAGTGAGATGCGTAGTGAGATGTTTAGTGAGATGTTTAGTGAGATGCGTAGTGAGATGCGTAGTGAGATGTTTAGTGAGATGTTTAGTGAGATGTTTAGTGAGATGCGTAGTGAGATGTTTAGTGAGATGCGTAGTGAGATGTTTAGTGAGATGCTTAGTGAGATGTTTAGTGTGATGTTTAGTGAGATGTTTAGTGAGATGTTTAGTGAGATGTGTAGTGAGATGTTTAGTGTGATGTTTAGTGAGATGTTTAGAGAGATGTTTAGTGAGATGCGTAGTGAGATGCGTAGTGAGATGCGTAGTGAGATGTTTAGTGAGATGTTTAGTGAGATGTTTAGTGTGATGTTTAGTGAGATGTTTAGTGAGATGCGTAGTGAGATGCGTAGTGAGATGTGTAGTGAGATGTTTAGTGAGATGTTTAGAGAGATTCGTAGTGAGATGTTTAGTGAGATGTTTAGTGAGATGCGTAGTGAGATGCGTAGTGAGATGTTTAGTGAGATGTTTAGAGAGATTGGTAGTGAGATGTTTAGTGAGATGTTTAGTGTGATGTTTAGTGAGATGTTTAGTGTGATGTTTAGTGAGATGTTTAGTGAGATGTTTAGTGAGATGTTTAGTCAGATGCGTAATGAGAGCGTAGTGAGATGTTTAGTGAGATGTTTAGTGAGATGTTTAGTGAGATGTTTAGTGAGATGTGTAGTGAGATGTTTAGTGTGATGTTTAGTGAGATGTTTAGTGAGATGTTTAGTGAGATGTTTAGTGAGATGCATAGTGAGATTCTTAGTGAGATGCGTAGTGAGATGTTTAGTGAGATGCGTAGTGAGATGTTTAGTGAGATGCGTAGTGAGATGTTTAGTGAGATGCGTAGTGAGATGTTTAGTGAGATGCATAGCGAGATGCGTAGTGAGATGTTTAGTGAGATGTTTAGTGAGATGTTTAGTGAGATGCGCAGTGAGATGCGTAGTGAGATGCGTAGTGAGATGTTTAGTGAGATGCATAGTTAAAATGCTTTGTGAGATGTTTAGTGAGATGTTTAGTGAGATGTTTAGTGAGATGCGTAGTGAGATGCTTAGGGAGATGCGTAGTGAGATGCGTAGTGAGATGTTTAGTGAGATGCGTAGTGAGATGTTTAGTGAGATGTTTAGTGAGATGCGTAGTGAGATGCGTAGTGAGATGCGTAGTGAGATGTTTAGTGAGATGCGTAGTGAGATGCGTAGTGAGATGTTTAGTGAGATGTTTAGTGAGATGCGTAGTGAGATGCGTAGTGAGATGCGTAGTGAGATGTTTAGTGAGATGTTTAGTGAGATGTTTAGTGAGATGTTTAGTGAGATGCGTAGTGAGATCTTTAGTGAGATGTTTAGTGAGATGCGTAGTGAGATGTTTAGTGAGATGTTTAGTGAGATGTTTAGTGAGATGCGTAGTGAGATGTTTAGTGAGATGCGTAGTGAGATGTTTAGTGAGATGCGTAGTGAGATGTTTAGTGAGATGCGTAGTGAGATGTTTAGTGAGATGCGTAGTGAGATGTTTAGTGAGATGCGTAGTGACATGTTTAGTGAGATGTTTAGTGAGATGTTTAGTGAGATGTTTAGTGAGATGCGTAGTGAGATGTTTAGTGAGATGCGTAGTGAGATGTTTAGTGAGATGTTTAGTGAGATGCGTAGTGAGATGTTTAGTGAGATGTTTAGTGAGATGTTTAGTGAGATGCGTAGTGAGATGTTTAGTGAGATGTTTAGTGAGATGTTTCGTGAGATGCGTAGTGAGATGTTTAGTGAGATGTTTAGTGAGATGCGTAGTGAGATGTTTAGTGAGATGTTTAGTGAGATGTTTAGTGAGATGTTTAGTGAGATGTTTAGTGAGATGTTTAGTGAGATGCATAGTGAGATGTTTAGTGAGATGTTTAGTGAGATGTTTAGTGAGATGTTTAGTGAGATGCGTAGTGAGATGCGTAGTGAGATGTGTAGTGAGATGTTTAGTGAGATGTTTAGTGAGATGTTTAGCGAGATGCGTAGTGAGATGTTTAGTGAGATGCATAGTGAGATGCGTAGTGAGATGCGTAGTGAGATGTTTAGTGAGATGTTTAGTGAGATGTTTAGTGAGATGCGTAGTGAGATGCGTAGTGAGATGCATAGTGAGATGCTTAGTGAGATGCGTAGTGAGATGCGTAGTGAGATGTTTAGTGAGATGCGTAGTGAGATGTTTAGTGAGATGCGTAGTGAGATGTTTAGTGAGATGCGTAGTGAGATGTTTAGTGAGATGCATAGTGAGATGCGTAGTGAGATGTTTAGTGAGATGTTTAGTGAGATGTTTAGTGAGATGCGCAGTGAGATGCGTAGTGAGATGCGTAGTGAGATGCGTAGTGAGATGTTTAGTGAGATACATAGTTAAAATGCTTTGTGAGATGTTTAGTGAGATGCGTAGTGAGATGTTTAGTGAGATGTTTAGTGAGATGCGTAGTGAGATGTTTAGTGAGATGCTTAGTGAGATGTTTAGTGTGATGTTTAGTGAGATGTTTAGTGAGATGTTTAGTGAGATGTGTAGTGAGATGTTTAGTGTGATGTTTAGTGAGATGTTTAGTGAGATGTTTAGTGAGATGCGTAGTGAGATGCGTAGTGAGATGTTTAGTGAGATGTTTAGTGAGATGTTTAGTGTGATGTTTAGTGAGATGTTTAGTGAGATGCGTAGTGAGATGCGTAGTGAGATGCGTAGTGAGATGTTTAGTGAGATGTTTAGAGAGATTCGTAGGGAGATGTTTAGTGAGATGTTTAGTGAGATCTTTAGTGAAATGTTTAGTGAGATGTTTAGAGAGATTCGTAGGGAGATGTTTAGTGAGATGTTTAGTGAGATCTTTAGTGAGATGTTTAGTGAGATGTTTAGTGAGATGTTTAGTGAGATGCGTAGTGAGATGCGCAGTGAGATGCGTTTTGAGATGCGTAGTGAGATGTTTAGTGAGATGCATAGTTAAAATGCTTTGTGAGATGTTTAGTGAGATGCGTAGTGAGATGTTTAGTGAGATGTTTAGTAAGATGCGTAGTGAGATGTTTAATGAGATGTTTAGTGAGATGCGTAGTGAGATGTTTAGTGAGATGTTTAGTGAGATGTTTAGTGAGATGTTTAGTGAGATGCGTAGTGAGATGTTTAGTGAGATGTTTAGTGAGATGTTTAGTGAGATGTTTAGTGAGATGCGTAGTGAGATGCGTAGTGAGATGCGTAGTGAGATGTTTAGTGAGATGTTTAGTGAGATGTTTAGTGAGATGTTTAGTGAGATGTTTAGTGAGATGTTTAGTGAGATGTTTAGTGAGATGCGTAGTGAGATGTTTAGTGAGATGTTTAGTGAGATGCGTAGTGAGATGTTTAGTGAGATGTTTAGTGAGATGTTTAGTGAGATGCGTAGTGAGATGTTTAGTGAGATGCGTAGTGAGATGTTTAGTGAGATGCGTAGTGAGATGTTTAGTGAGATGCGTAGTGAGATGTTTAGTGAGATGTTTAGTGAGATGTTTAGTGAGATGTTTAGTGAGATGTTTAGTGAGATGTTTAGTGAGATGTTTAGTGAGATGCGTAGTGAGATGTTTAGTGAGATGTTTAGTGAGATGTTTAGTGAGATGTTTAGTGAGATGATGAAACGTTTTTTTATTCAGGATAAAAAGTTTTAGGCATAGCAATGCCTATCTTCCAAACTGTCCTGCTACTCTATACATATAAAAATACATAAGACGATACAGCAAAAGATAAAATATATATAAGTACCCATGCCCCCCCCCCCCCACCATCAGAAAGAAAAAAATAAAAAATAAAAAAATAAAATACAAAAAGAATTAAACAATATATGTACGTGTATGAACCTGACATGTTAATGCAGACAGTCAAACTATTACATAATCTGCAGCAATCTGCTGTGCTGGAGCAACATACTAAACAGAAAAATAGGACATTCACATCGACAGCAAATATTTATGGACGCGAGCTCTGAGATGCGTAGTGAGATGCGTAGTGAGATGCGTAGTGAGATGTTTAGTGAGATGTTTAGTGAGATGCGTAGTGAGATGTTTAGTGAGATGCGTAGTGAGATGCGTAGTGAGATGTTTAGTGAGATGTTTAGTGAGATGTGTAGTGAGATGTTTAGTGTGATGTTTAGTGAGATGTTTAGTGAGATGTTTAGTGAGATGTGTAGTGAGATTTTTAGTGAGATGTTTAGTGTGATGTTTAGTGAGATGTTTAGTGAGATGTTTAGTGTGATGTTTAGTAAGATGTTTAGTGAGATGTTTAGTGAGATGCGTAGTGAGATGCGTAGTGAGATGTTTTGTGAGATGTTTAGAGAGATTCATAGTGAGATGTTTAGTGAGGTGTTTAGTGTGATGTTTAGTGAGATGTTTAGTGAGATGTTTAGTGTGATGTTTAGTGAGATGTTTAGTGAGATGTTTAGTGAGATGTTTAGTGTGATGTTTAGTGAGATGTTTAGTGAGATGTTTAGTGAGATGCGTAGTGAGATGCGTAGTAAGATGTTTAGTGAGATGTTTAGTGAGATGTTTAGTGAGATGCGTAGTGAGATGCGTAGTGAGATGTTTAGTGAGATGTTTAGTGAGATGTTTAGTGTGATGTTTAGTGAGATGTTTAGTGAGATGCGTAGTGAGATGTTTAGTGAGATGCGTAGTGAGATGTTTAGTGAGATGCTTACTGAGATGTTTAGTGTGATGTTTAGTGAGATGTTTAGTGAGATGTTTAGTGAGATGTGTAGTGAGATGAATAGTGTGATGTTTAGTGAGATGTTTAGTGAGATGTTTAGTGAGATGCGTAGTGAGATGCGTAGTGAGATGCGTAGTGAGATGTTTAGTGAGATGTTTAGTGAGATGTTTAGTGTGATGTTTAGTGAGATATTTAGTGAGATGCATAGTGAGATGCGTAGTGAGATGCGTATTGAGATGTTTAGTGAGATGTTTAGAGAGATTCGTAGTGAGATGTTTAGTGAGATGTTTAGTGAGATATTTAGTGAGATGTTTAGTGAGATGTTTAGTGAGATGTTTAGTGAGATGCGTAGTGAGATGCGTAGTGAGATGCGTAGTGAGATGTTTAGTGAGATGCGTAGTGAGATGCGTAGTGAGATGTTTAGTGAGATGTTTAGTGAGCAGCCAGCAGCGCCTCTTGGGGCAGGCGGGAGCACTGGTCTTCACATGGCACTCAACTCTCACAGTTGGCTCCAGGTCCTTTACCTAGCCACACCCCGGTAACCGCTTCTGCTTGCGGGCGAAACGTTGTGAGGGGCTGACGCGTCTCTCAGTCAGTTGAAATACTTGGAGAGGAGACGGGCGCCGCCAAGTTCGCCTAAGCCCATTGAAAGGACTGATGGACAAGCAACAGAATAAGAATAACATGCCGGATCGGTCGGGGCCCGGATCACCAACGACCGCGCACCCATTGGTGGTCTCCAGGGTGGGGGCGACAAGTGTGTTACTGGAACCAAACCCACCATCAAGCTGCCCACGCAAGGAATAACTATCGGAACTTGGAACGTTCGCACACTCTACCAGTGCGGCAAAGTGAAGGAACTCACCCACGAGTTGAAGCGCTATCGCTGGGACATTGTAGGACTTGCAGAAGTTCGATGGACAGGCTTCGGAGAAACAACAACAGATGAAGGCCATAAAATCTGGTTCAGCGGAAAAGAAACCAAGCACGAACATGGCGTAGCTTTTATCGTAAGGAAAGAGGTGGCTGGAACTGTCATCAGCTGCACCCCCGTGTCAAGCAGACTAATCTCCATCCGCATCTCCGCCCGACCGCACAACATCACTAGCATTCAAGTATACGCTCCAACAGCAGATCATGATGATGAAGAATTAGAAGAATTTTACGAACAACTGGACAACATCATCAAGAAAACACCTAAGAAAGACATTCTGACTGTCCTCGGTGACTGGAATGCAAAGATCGGCCCTGACGCCTACCAACAATGGGCAGGAACAGCTGGCAAGTTTGGCCTTGGAGAAACAAACGACAGAGGCCTGCGACTTTCAGAGTTCTCACAGAGTCACCGTCTCACCGTCGCTAATACCCTCCATCCACACAAGAAGTCAAGAACAGTGACATGGCAATCGCCAGGAGGCCTGGTCCATAACCAGATTGACTTCATCTTGCTGCCTCGACGATTCAAATCCAGCGTTAACAAAGCACAAACGAGGTCCTTTCCTGGCGCTGATATTGGCAGCGACCACAACCTCGTCCTTACTAGCCTCAAGTTGAAGCTGGCATTGAAACGAGATAGCAAGAGCCCTCGCATCAGATTCGACCTCCAAAAGCTAAAAGACCCGGAAGTAGAAGAGTTCTTCCAAGCCCAGGTGGGAGGCAGATTTGCAGCCTTGGCTACTTTGGACTGCGACGTAGACACCCTTGCTGGAAATATAAAAGAGGTGTTACTTTCTACAGCAGAAGAAGTGCTGGGGAAGCAGAGGAAGCGCAAACAGCCCTGTGTCACCGATGACATCCTCGATCTCTGTGATGAGAGGTGAGCCTGGAAGAAAAAGAGAGGCCAAGACCTCACATCAGCAAACAAGTACAGACTTGTCAACAAGAAGATCAGGAAGAGGATGAAAGAAGCCAAAGAAGATTGGATTGAAGACCAGTGTTGTAGCGTGGAAGAGGGCATGGCAAACGGCAACAGCAAGAAGGCTTATGAAACGCTAAGGACCCTCACCAAGACTCAACAGCGAACAGCCACAGTCATCGAAGACAGCAGCGGCCAACTCCTTACGGAAAACACTGCTGTACTAAACAGATGGACTGAGTACTGCCGAGACTTGTATAACTACAAGGCTGAGCCAGACACCAGCATCCTCCAAAACAACCAGGCTGGGGCCAGGAAGGCTGAAGACCTGCCAGTGTTAGCTGAAGAGGTGGAAGCAGCCGTACGCGGCCTGAAGGGAGGAAAGTCTCCAGGTGTAGACAACGTACCTGCTGAACTGTTGAAACATGGAGGAGAAGTAACAACGAAGGTCCTCACTACACTCTGTCAAAAGATCTGGGAGCAAAAGAAATGGCCAGTAGAATGGACACAGTCTCTAGTGATCCCGCTCCCCAAGAAAGGAAACCTGAAACAGTGCCAGAACTACAGAACTATCAGTCTGATAAGTCACCCTAGCAAAGTAATGCTTAGAATCATTCTCAACCGCCTCAAAACTTTCGCCGAGGAACTGCTGGCAGAAGAACAGGCTGGCTTCAGAGTTGGAAGAAGCACTGTAGAGCAGATTTTCAACTGCCGCGTCCTGATCGAGAAACATCTGCAGCATCAGCGCGAACTATACCACAACTTCATTGATTTCAGGAAAGCATTTGATCGCGTCTGGCACGACGGACTCTGGCAAGTCATGAGATCGTTCAACATAGAGGAGGGACTGATCCAAATGATAGAAGCGCTTTACAAGAATGCCTGCAGCGCGGTTCTACTTAACAATCAGTCAGGCGAGTTCTTCAGGACGACGATCGGTGTCCGTCAAGGATGCCTGCTCTCTCCTGTCCTTTTCAACATATTCCTGGAGAAGATCATGCAGGAAACCCTCCACGACCACCATACTTCAATCTCTATTGGTGGCAGATCCCTGTGCAATCTTCGATTCGCAGACGACATTGACCTCATGGCAGGCAGCAATAGTGAGCTCCAAAACCTGACAGACAAACTTTCAACTAGCGCAGGGTCTTATGGCATGGAGATCAGTACGGATAAAAGCAAAGTGATGATCAACACCACAAGCGACAGCAGCAGCAACATTCACATGAACGGCCAGAAGCTAGAAGAGGTCAATAGCTTCAAGTACTTGGAAGCCACCCTGTCCAAAGACGGTAGTTGCATAGCAGAGATCCGTATCAGGATAGGTACAGCAACATCCGCAATGGCCAGGCTGGACAGGATATGGCGAAGTAACTCCATCAGCTTCACCATCAAGTACAGGCTTTACAAGTCCCTCGTAGTGTCTATTCTACTCTACGGCTGTGAGACTTGGACACTGCTTGCAGACTCAGAAAAGAAAATCCAGGCCTTTGAGAACAAGTGCCTGAGGAAGCTGCTCCGCATCTCGTACCGCGAGCACAAGACCAACGAATATGTACGGAGCATCGTCACTTCCCTGGTGGGCCCACATGAACCCCTTCTGGCAACCGTGAAACGGCGCAAGCTTGCTTGGTTTGGCCACGTGACCCGACACAACACCTTGTCCAAGACTATCCTCCAGGGCACTCTCGAAGGAAGTCGTCGGCGAGGTCGTCAGAGAAAGAGTTGGGTCGCAAACATAAAAGAATGAACCGAACTCAAGATGCCAGACTTGCTTGCCACCGCCCAAAATAGAACTCATTGGAGAGCACTGTCTGTTGCTGCTGTCTTTCAGTCCCCCCAACGCCCAGTTCGGGCAAGGGACTGATGATGATGATGATGATGATTAGTGAGATGCGTAGTGAGATGCGTAGTGAGATGTTTAGTGAGATGTTTAGTGAGATGTTTAGTGAGATGTTTAGTGAGATGTTTAGTGTGATGTTTAGTGAGATGTTTAGTGAGATGTTTAGTGAGATGTTTAGTGAGATGCGTAGTGAGATGCGTAGTGAGATGCGTAGTGAGATGTTTAGTGAGATGTTTAGTGAGATGTTTAGTGAGATGCGTAGTGAGATGCGTAGTGAGATGTTTAGTGAGATGTTTAGTGAGATGTTTAGTGAGATGCGTAGTGAGATGTTTAGTGAGATGCGTAGTGAGATGTTTAGTGAGATGCTTAGTGAGATGTTTAGTGTGATCTTTAGTGAGATGTTTAGTGAGATGTTTAGTGAGATGTGTAGTGAGATGTTTAGTGTGATGTTTAGTGAGATGTTTAGTGAGATGTTTAGTGAGATGCGTAGTGAGATGCGTAGTGAGATGCGTAGTGAGATGTTTAGTGAGATGTTTAGTGAGATGTTTAGTGTGATGTTTAGTGAGATGTTTAGTGAGATGCGTAGTGAGATGCGTAGTGAGATGTGTAGTGAGATGTTTAGTGAGATGTTTAGAGAGATTCGTAGTGAGATGTTTAGTGAGATGTTTAGTGAGATGCGTAGTGAGATGCGTAGTGAGATGTTTAGTGAGATGTTTAGAGAGATTCGTAGTGAGATGTTTAGTGAGATGTTTAGTGTGATGTTTAGTGAGATGTTTAGTGTGATGTTTAGTGAGATGTTTAGTGAGATGTTTAGTGAGATGTTTAGTGAGATGTTTAGTCAGATGTTTAGTCAGATGCGTAATGAGAGCGTAGTGAGATGTTTAGTGAGATGTTTAGTGAGATGTTTAGTGAGATGTTTAGTGAGATGTGTAGTGAGATGTTTAGTGTGATGTTTAGTGAGATGTTTAGTGAGATGTTTAGTGAGATGTTTAGTGAGATGCATAGTGAGATGCTTAGTGAGATGCGTAGTGAGATGCGTAGTGAGATGTTTAGTGAGATGCGTAGTGAGATGTTTAGTGAGATGCGTAGTGAGATGTTTAGTGAGATGCGTAGTGAGATGTTTAGTGAGATGCATAGTCAGATGCGTAGTGAGATGTTTAGTGAGATGTTTAGTGAGATGTTTAGTGAGATGTTTAGTGAGATGCGTAGTGAGATGCTTAGGGAGATGCGTAGTGAGATGCGTAGTGAGATGTTTAGTGAGATGCGTAGTGAGATGTTTAGTGAGATGTTTAGTGAGATGCGTAGTGAGATGCGTAGTGAGATGAGTAGTGAGATGTTTAGTGAGATGCGTAGTGAGATGCGTAGTGAGATGTTTAGTGAGATGTTTAGTGAGATGCGTAGTGAGATGCGTAGTGAGATGCGTAGTGAGATGCGTAGTGAGATGTTTAGTGAGATGTTTAGTGAGATGTTTAGTGAGATGCGTAGTGAGATGTTTAGTGAGATGCGTAGTGAGATGTTTAGTGAGATGCTTAGTGAGATGTTTAGTGTGATGTTTAGTGAGATGTTTAGTGAGATGTTTAGTGAGATGTGTAGTGAGATGTTTAGTGTGATGTTTAGTGAGATGTTTAGTGAGATGTTTAGTGAGATGCGTAGTGAGATGCGTAGTGAGATGCGTAGTGAGATGTTTAGTGAGATGTTTAGTGAGATGTTTAGTGTGATGTTTAGTGAGATGTTTAGTGAGATGCGTAGTGAGATGCGTAGTGAGATGTGTAGTGAGATGTTTAGTGAGATGTTTAGAGAGATTCGTAGTGAGATGTTTAGTGAAATGTTTAGTGAGATGCGTAGTGAGATGCGTAGTGAGATGTTTAGTGAGATGTTTAGAGAGATTCGTAGTGAGATGTTTAGTGAGATGTTTAGTGTGATGTTTAGTGAGATGTTTAGTGTGATGTTTAGTGAGATGTTTAGTGAGATGTTTAGTGAGATGTTTAGTGAGATGTTTAGTCAGATGTTTAGTCAGATGCGTAATGAGAGCGTAGTGAGATGTTTAGTGAGATGTTTAGTGAGATGTTTAGTGAGATGTTTAGTGAGATGTGTAGTGAGATGTTTAGTGTGATGTTTAGTGAGATGTTTAGTGAGATGTTTAGTGAGATGTTTAGTGAGATGCATAGTGAGATGCTTAGTGAGATGCGTAGTGAGATGCGTAGTGAGATGTTTAGTGAGATGCGTAGTGAGATGTTTAGTGAGATGCGTAGTGAGATGTTTAGTGAGATGCGTAGTGAGATGTTTAGTGAGATGCATAGTCAGATGCGTAGTGAGATGTTTAGTGAGATGTTTAGTGAGATGTTTAGTGAGATGTTTAGTGAGATGCGTAGTGAGATGCTTAGGGAGATGCGTAGTGAGATGCGTAGTGAGATGTTTAGTGAGATGCGTAGTGAGATGTTTAGTGAGATGTTTAATGAGATGCGTAGTGAGATGCGTAGTGAGATGAGTAGTGAGATGTTTAGTGAGATGCGTAGTGAGATGCGTAGTGAGATGTTTAGTGAGATGTTTAGTGAGATGCGTAGTGAGATGCGTAGTGAGATGCGTAGTGAGATGTTTAGTGAGATGCATAGTTAAAATGCTTTGTGAGATGTTTAGTGAGATGTTTAGTGAGATGTTTAGTGAGATGCGTAGTGAGATGCTTAGGGAGATGCGTAGTGAGATGCGTAGTGAGATGTTTAGTGAGATGCGTAGTGAGATGTTTAGTGAGATGTTTAGTGAGATGCGTAGTGAGATGCGTAGTGAGATGAGTAGTGAGATGTTTAGTGAGATGCGTAGTGAGATGCGTAGTGAGATGTTTAGTGAGATGTTTAGTGAGATGCGTAGTGAGATGCGTAGTGAGATGCGTAGTGAGATGTTTAGTGAGATGTTTAGTGAGATGTTTAGTGTGATGTTTAGTGAGATGTTTAGTGAGATGTTTAGTGAGATGCGTAGTGAGATGTTTAGTGAGATGTTTAGTGAGATGTTTAGTGTGATGTTTAGTGATATGTTTAGTGAGATGCGTAGTGAGATGTTTAGTGAGATGTTTAGTGAGATGTTTAGTGTGATGTTTAGTGATATGTTTAGTGAGATGCGTAGTGAGATGCGTAGTGAGATGCGTAGTGAGATGTTTAGTGAGATGTTTAGTGTGATGTTTAGTGAGATGTTTAGTGAGATGCGTAGTGAGATGCGTAGTGAGATGTGTAGTGAGATGTTTAGTGAGATGTTTAGAGAGATTCATAGTGAGATGTTTAGTGAGATGTTTAGTGAGATGTTTAGTGAGATGTTTAATGAGATGTTTAGTAAGATGCGTAGTGAGATGCGTAGTGAGATGCGTAGTGAGATGTTTAGTGAGATGTTTAGTGAGATGCGTAGTGAGATGCGTAGTGAGATGCGTAGTGAGATGTTTAGTGAGATGTTTAGTGACATGTTTAGTGAGATGTTTAGTGAGATGTTTAGTGTGATGTTTAGTGAGATGTTTAGTGAGATGTTTAGTGAGATGTTTAGTGAGATGCGTAGTGAGATGCGTAGTGAGATGCGTAGTGAGATGTTTAGTGAGATGTTTAGTGAGATGCGTAGTGAGATGCGTAGTGAGATGCATAGTGAGATGCTTAGTGAGATGCGTAGTGAGATGCCTAGTGAGATGTTTAGTGAGATGCGTAGTGAGATGTTTAGTGAGATGCGTAGTGAGATGTTTAGTGAGATGCGTAGTGAGATGTTTAGTGAGATGCATAGTGAGATGCGTAGTGAGATGTTTAGTGAGATGCGTAGTGAGATGTTTAGTGAGATGCGTAGTGAGATGTTTAGTGAGATGCATAGTGAGCTGCGTAGTGAGATGTTTAGTGAGATGTTTAGTGAGATGTTTAGTGAGATGCGCAGTGAGATGCGTAGTGAGATGCGTAGTGAGATGTTTAGTGAGATGCATAGTTAAAATGCTTTGTGAGATGTTTAGTGAGATGCGTAGTGAGATGTTTAGTGAGATGTTTAGTGAGATGTTTAGTGTGATGTTTAGTGAGATGTTTAGTGAGATGTTTAGTGAGATGCGTAGTGAGATGTTTAGTGAGATGTTTAGTGAGATGTTTATGTGATATGGGGTGTAGGGGGCTCTGGATAGAGGTAGTACCTTTGCTGTTCGGCAGCTGCGTCCTACATAGGATGGACGGGCATCACTGGTCCTCATCCATCTCCTTAATCTCTCACGTGCTGGCTCCAAGCGCCACACCCTGGCAAACCACCTCAGCTGGTGGGCTAAACCACGTGAGGGGGTGGTGTTCACATTGCACCACTAGGCGGATGAGCTGTTTCTGACAGCCAACGGCTAGAGGACGGAGGAGATCAGGTTGGATCCAACGGCCAAATGTGGGGGAGTAAACCCTTCAAATCAGGAGTGGGCGGAGCCCCGAAGGCAGACAGCTGCCTGTATTCACGCACTGTTCTGGCAGCTCCTGCAGCCAAACTGGTGCCAAACGTACTGCTTTGCATTCCTTTGGATACATCAGCGAGGCCGAGAGGGGGATCTTGACGACTGGGCATCCCAGGATCTCCATACACTTCGCCCAGGCTTGCGCACTGGAGAGGTCACTCCAGTGACTGACCCAGCAAGCGCATATTCCATTGTCTTCCGAGACAGGATGCCGAACGAGTGATATGTTTAGTGAGATGCGTAGTAAGATGCGTAGTGAGATGCGTAGTGAGATGTTTAGTGAGATGTTTAGTGTGATGTTTAGTGAGATGTTTAGTGAGATGCGTAGTGAGATGCGTAGTGAGATGTGTAGTGAGATGTTTAGTGAGATGTTTAGAGAGATTCATAGTGAGATGTTTAGTGAGATGTTTAGTGAGATGTTTAGTGAGATGTTTAATGAGATGTTTAGTAAGATGCGTAGTGAGATGCGTAGTGAGATGCGTAGTGAGATGTTTAGTGAGATGTTTAGTGAGATGCGTAGTGAGATGCGTAGTGAGATGCGTAGTGAGATGTTTAGTTCGATGTTTAGTGACATGTTTAGTGAGATGTTTAGTGAGATGTTTAGTGTGATGTTTAGTGAGATGTTTAGTGAGATGTTTAGTGAGATGTTTAGTGAGATGCGTAGTGAGATGCGTAGTGAGATGCGTAGTGAGATGTTTAGTGAGATGTTTAGTGAGATGCGTAGTGAGATGCGTAGTGAGATGCATAGTGAGATGCTTAGTGAGATGCGTAGTGAGATGCGTAGTGAGATGTTTAGTGAGATGCGTAGTGTTTAGTGAGATGCGTAGTGAGATGTTTAGTGAGATGCGTAGTGAGATGTTTAGTGAGATGCATAGTGAGATGCGTAGTGAGATGTTTAGTGAGATGTTTAGTGAGATGTTTAGTGAGATGCGCAGTGAGATACGTAGTGAGATGCGTAGTGAGATGTTTAGTGAGATGCATAGTTAAAATGCTTTGTGAGATGTTTAGTGAGATGTGTAGTGAGATGTTTAGTGAGATGTTTAGTGAGATGCGTAGTGAGATGTTTAGTGAGATGTTTAGTGAGATGCGTAGTGAGATGTTTAGTGAGATGTTTAGTGAGATGTTTAGTGAGATGCGTAGTGAGATGTTTAGTGAGTTGTTTAGTGAGATGTTTAGTGAGGTGTTTAGTGAGATGCGTAGTGAGATGCGTAGTGAGATGCGTAGTGAGATGTTTAGTGAGATGTTTAGTGAGATGTTTAGTGAGATGTTTAGTGAGTTGCGTAGTGAGATGTTTAGTGAGATGTTTAGTGAGATGCGTAGTGAGATGTTTAGTGAGATGTTTAGTGAGATGTTTAGTGAGATGCTTAGTGAGATGTTTAGTGAGATGCGTAGTGAGATGTTTAGTGAGATGCGTAGTGAGATGTTTAGTGAGATGTTTAGTGAGATGCGTAGTGAGATGTTTAGTGAGATGTTTAGTGAGATGTTTTGTGAGATGCGTAGTGAGATGTTTAGTGAGATGTTTAGTGAGATGCGTAGTGAGATGTTTAGTGAGATGTTTAGTGAGATGTTTAGTGAGATGTTTAGTGAGATGCGTAGTGAGATGTTTAGTGAGATGTTTAGTGAGATGTTTAGTGAGATGCGTAGTGAGATGCGTAGTGAGATGCGTAGTGAGATGTTTAGTGAGATGTTTAGTGAGATGTTTAGTGAGATGCGTAGTGAGATGTTTAGTGAGATGCGTAGTGAGATGCGTAGTGAGATGTTTAGTGAGATGTTTAGTGAGATGTGTAGTGAGATGTTTAGTGTGATTTTTAGTGAGATGTTTAGTGAGATGTGTAGTGAGATGTTTAGTGAGATGTTTAGTGTGATGTTTAGTGAGATGTTTAGTGAGATGTTTAGTGTGATGTTTAGTGAGATGTTTAGTGAGATGTTTAATGAGATGCGTAGTGAGATGCGTAGTGAGATGTTTAGTGAGATGTTTAGAGAGATTCGTAGTGAGATGTTTAGTGAGATGTTTAGTGTGATGTTTAGTGAGATGTTTAGTGAGATGTTTAGTGTGATGTTTAGTGAGAGCTTGCTTTTCCTCTGTCGTAGATCCGTGGTCCTGTTGTATTTATTTGTAATGTTATTGTATTCGTCTATGTCATGTTTGACTGCGTGTGTTAGCGCAATGAGTTTTTGCCACAAAAAGATTTTGCGCTATACAAGAACCATTCATTATTATTATTATTATGTTTAGTGAGATGTTTAGTGAGATGTTTAGTGAGATGTTTAGTGAGATGTTTAGTGTGATGTTTAGTGATATGTTTAGTGAGATGCGTAGTGAGATGCGTAGTGAGATGTTTAGTGAGATGTTTAGTGAGATGTTTAGTGTGATGTTTAGTGAGATGTTTAGTGAGATGCGTAGTGAGATGCGTAGTGAGATGTGTAGTGAGATGTTTAGTGAGATGTTTAGAGAGATTCATAGTGAGATGTTTAGTGAGATGTTTAGTGAGATGTTTAGTGAGATGTTTAGTGAGATGTTTAGTAAGATGCGTAGTGAGATGCTATACAAGAACCATTCATTATTATTATTATTATGTTTAGTGAGATGTTTAGTGAGATGTTTAGTGAGATGTTTAGTGAGATGTTTAGTGATATGTTTAGTGAGATGCGTAGTGAGATTATTATTATTATGTTTAGTGAGATGTTTAGTGAGATGTTTAGAGAGATTCATAGTGAGATGTTTAGTGAGATGTTTAGTGAGATGTTTAGTGAGATGTTTAGTGAGATGTTTAGTAAGATGCGTAGTGAGATGCTATACAAGAACCATTCATTATTATTATTATTATGTTTAGTGAGATGTTTAGTGAGATGTTTAGTGAGAGCTTGCTTTTAGTGAGATGTTTAGTGAGAGCTTGCTTTTCCTCTGTCGTAGATCCGTGGTCCTGTTGTATTTATTTGTAATGTTATTGTATTCGTCTATGTCATGTTTGACTGCGTGTGTTAGCGCAATGAGTTTTTGCCACAAAAAGATTTTGCGCTATACAAGAACCATTCATTATTATTCTTATTATGTTTAGTGAGATGTTTAGTGAGATGTTTAGTGAGATGTTTAGTGTGATGTTTAGTGATATGTTTAGTGAGATGCGTAGTGAGATGCGTAGTGAGATGTTTAGTGAGATGTTTAGTGAGATGTTTAGTGTGATGTTTAGTGAGATGTTTAGTGAGATGCGTAGTGAGATGCGTAGTGAGATGTGTAGTGAGATGTTTAGTGAGATGTTTAGAGTGATTCATAGTGATATGTTTAGAGAGATTCATGTGAGATGTTTAGTGAGATGTTTAGTGAGATGTTTAGTGAGATGTTTAGTGAGATGTTTAGTAAGATGCGTAGTGAGATGCTATACAAGAACCATTCATTATTATTATTATTATGTTTAGTGAGATGTTTAGTGAGATGTTTAGTGAGAGCTTGCTTTTAGTGAGATGTTTAGTGAGAGCTTGCTTTTCCTCTGTCGTAGATCCGTGGTCCTGTTGTATTGTTGTGCTATACAAGAACCATTCATTATTATTATTATTATGTTTAGTGAGATGTTTAGTGAGATGTTTAGTGAGATGTTTAGTGAGATGTTTAGTGAGATGTTTAGTGTGATGTTTAGTGATATGTTTAGTGAGATGCGTAGTGAGATGCGTAGTGAGATGTTTAGTGAGATGTTTAGTGAGATGTTTAGTGTGATCTTTAGTGAGATGTTTAGTGAGATGCGTAGTGAGATGCGTAGTGAGATGTGTAGTGAGATGTTTAGTGAGATGTTTAGAGAGATTCATAGTGAGATGTTTAGAGAGATTCATGTGAGATGTTTAGTGAGATGTTTAGTGAGATGTTTAGTGAGATGTTTAGTGAGATGTTTAGTAAGATGCGTAGTGAGATGCTATACAAGAACCATTCATTATTATTATTATTATGTTTAGTGAGATGTTTAGTGAGATGTTTAGTGAGAGCTTGCTTTTAGTGAGATGTTTAGTGAGAGCTTGCTTTTCCTCTGTCGTAGATCCGTGGTCCTGTTGTATTTATTTGTAATGTTATTGTATTCGTCTGTCATGTTTGACTGCGTGTGTTAGCGCAATGAGTTTTTGCCACAAAAAGATTTTGCGCTATACAAGAACCATTCATTATTATTATTATTATGTTTAGTGAGATGTTTAGTGAGATGTTTAGTGAGATGTTTAGTGAGATGTTTAGTGTGATGTTTAGTGATATGTTTAGTGAGATGCGTAGTGAGATGCGTAGTGAGATGTTTAGTGAGATGTTTAGTGAGATGTTTAGTGTGATGTTTAGTGAGATGTTTAGTGAGATGCGTAGTGAGATGCGTAGTGAGATGTGTAGTGAGATGTTTAGTGAGATGTTTAGAGAGATTCATAGTGAGATGTTTAGTGAGATGTTTAGTGAGATGTTTAGTGAGATGTTTAGTAAGATGCGTAGTGAGATGCTATACAAGAACCATTCATTATTATTATTATTATGTTTAGTGAGATGTTTAGTGAGATGTTTGGTGAGATGTTTAGTGAGATGTTTAGTGTGATGTTTAGTGATATGTTTAGTGAGATGCGTAGTGAGATTATTATTATTATGTTTAGTGAGATGTTTAGTGAGATGTTTAGAGAGATTCATAGTGAGATGTTTAGTGAGATGTTTAGTGAGATGTTTAGTGAGATGTTTAGTAAGATGCGTAGTGAGATGCTATACAAGAACCATTCATTATTATTATTATTATGTTTAGTGAGATGTTTAGTGAGATGTTTAGTGAGATGTTTAGTGAGATGTTTAGTGTGATGTTTAGTGATATGTTTAGTGAGATGCGTAGTGAGATGCGTAGTGAGATGTTTAGTGAGATGTTTAGTGAGATGTTTAGTGTGATGTTTAGTGAGATGTTTAGTGAGATGCGTAGTGAGATGCGTAGTGAGATGTGTAGTGAGATGTTTAGTGAGATGTTTAGAGAGATTCATAGTGAGATGTTTAGTGAGATGTTTAGTGAGATGTTTAGTGAGATGTTTAGTAAGATGCGTAGTGAGATGCGTAGTGAGATGCGTAGTGAGATGTTTAGTGAGATGTTTAGTGAGATGCGTAGTGAGATGCGTAGTGAGATGCGTAGTGAGATGTTTAGTGAGATGTTTAGTGACATGTTTAGTGAGATGTTTAGTGAGATGTTTAATGTGATGTTTAGTGAGATGTTTAGTGAGATGTTTAGTGAGATGTTTAGTGAGATGCGTAGTGAGATGCGTAGTGAGATGCGTAGTGAGATGTTTAGTGAGATGTTTAGTGAGATGCGTAGTGAGATGCGTAGTGAGATGCATAGTGAGATGCTTAGTGAGATGCGTAGTGAGATGCGTAGTGAGATGTTTAGTGAGATGCGTAGTGAGATGTTTAGTGAGATGCGTAGTGAGATGTTTAGTGAGATGCGTAGTGAGATGTTTAGTGAGATGCATAGTGAGATGCGTAGTGAGATGTTTAGTGAGATGTTTAGTGAGATGTTTAGTGAGATGCGCAGTGAGATGCGTAGTGAGATGCGTAGTGAGATGTTTAGTGAGATGCATAGTTAAAATGCTTTGTGAGATGTTTAGTGAGATGCGTAGTGAGATGTTTAGTGAGATGTTTAGTGAGATGCGTAGTGAGATGTTTAGTGAGATGTTTAGTGAGATGCGTAGTGAGATGTTTAGTGAGATGTTTAGTGAGATGTTTAGTGAGATGTTTAGTGAGATGCGTAGTGAGATGTTTAGTGAGATGTTTAGTGAGATGTTTAGTGAGGTGTTTAGTGAGATGCGTAGTGAGATGCGTAGTGAGATGCGTAGTGAGATGTTTAGTGAGATGTTTAGTGAGATGTTTAGTGAGATGTTTAGTGAGATGCGTAGTGAGATGTTTAGTGAGATGTTTAGTGAGATGCGTAGTGAGATGTTTAGTGAGATGTTTAGTGAGATGTTTAGTGAGATGCTTAGTGAGATGTTTAGTGAGATGCGTAGTGAGATGTTTAGTGAGATGCGTAGTGAGATGTTTAGTGAGATGTTTAGTGAGATGCGTAGTGAGATGTTTAGTGAGATGTTTAGTGAGATGTTTTGTGAGATGCGTAGTGAGATGTTTAGTGAGATGTTTAGTGAGATGCGTAGTGAGATGTTTAGTGAGATGTTTAGTGAGATGTTTAGTGAGATGTTTAGTGAGATGTTTAGTGAGATGTTTAGTGAGATGCGTAGTGAGATGTTTAGTGAGATGTTTAGTGAGATGTTTAGTGAGATGCGTAGTGAGATGCGTAGTGAGATGCGTAGTGAGATGTTTAGTGAGATGTTTAGTGAGATGTTTAGTGAGATGCGTAGTGAGATGTTTAGTGAGATGCGTAGTGAGATGCGTAGTGAGATGTTTAGTGAGATGTTTAGTGAGATGTGTAGTGAGATGTTTAGTGTGATTTTTAGTGAGATGTTTAGTGAGATGTGTAGTGAGATGTTTAGTGAGATGTTTAGTGTGATGTTTAGTGAGATGTTTAGTGAGATGTTTAGTGTGATGTTTAGTGAGATGTTTAGTGAGATGTTTAGTGAGATGCGTAGTGAGATGCGTAGTGAGATGTTTAGTGAGATGTTTAGAGAGATTCGTAGTGAGCTGTTTAGTGAGATGTTTAGTGTGATGTTTAGTGAGATGTTTAGTGAGATGTTTAGTGTGATGTTTAGTGAGAGCTTGCTTTTCCTCTGTCGTAGATCCGTGGTCCTGTTGTATTTATTTGTAATGTTATTGTATTCGTCTATGTCATGTTTGACTGCGTGTGTTAGCGCAATGAGTTTTTGCCACAAAAATATTTTGCGCTATACAAGAACCATTCATTATTATTATTATTATGTTTAGTGAGATGTTTAGTGAGATGTTTAGTGTGATGTTTAGTGAGATGTTTAGTGAGATGTTTAGTGAGATGCGTAGTGAGATGCGTAGTGAGATGCGTAGTGAGATGCGTAGTGAGATGTTTAGTGAGATGTTTAGTGAGATGTTTAGTGAGATGCGTAGTGAGATGCGTAGTGAGATGTTTAGTGAGATGTTTAGTGAGATGTTTAGTGTGATGTTTAGTGAGATGTTTAGTGAGATGCGTAGTGAGATGTTTAGTGAGATGCGTAGTGAGATGTTTAGTGAGATGCTTAGTGAGATGTTTAGTGTGATGTTTAGTGAGATGTTTAGTGAGATGTTTAGTGACATGTTTAGTGAGATGCTTAGTGAGATGTTTAGTGAGATGCGTAGTGAGATGCTTAGTATCTCATTTGAATAGACATGTACTTGTGGCAGCATCTGAGTTGAAGAGAGAAGAGAGAAGAGTGGTGCTCACTCAGACTGCCTTGCATTCTGCTGTCCATTTTCTGTATCCGTGCGTCCAGGATCAGCTGGCGCCCTATCGCCTCGTCCACCATCACGGATGCCTCCCACACCAAAGTAGCATTATGCGGGGAACAGCGTCTGTAGATGGAGTCGATGGGAATGATGCAGGAGTACTCGCCACCGTGGAATTGATAGGGCAGCACCAGAGTGAAGTAGCCGAGGGCATCATCATAGCTGGTGCTGGTCACAACCACGTTGCTTGGAGTCTGGTCCGCGAGAAAGGTAGCATTCAAGAATAGAAACACCAAGACTTGTCGCTATCATACTGAAATCATCATACAGTATTACCAATATGACAATAATAATAATAATAAGAAGAATAATAATAATAACAATAATAATAATAATAATAATAATAATAATAACAATAACAATAATAATAACAATAATAATAATAACAATAACAATAATAATAAATGACAATTATAACAATAACAAAAACACAACAACAATAACCATCATCATTTACATTTTGTTAGCGAAGCTCAGTCGTGTCCGTCCGAGCCAATATTAGGGTTTCTCCCTTAAGGCCCCGCCACACATGCCGATTGTGCCCCGATTTTGTGGCAGATTCCGATCCGATTGCGAGCAGATGACGTCAGAATGCCTCTCAGGTGTCCGATCCGATCCCAATCGGCTGGGAATCTTGTGTTTAGAGCCTGCTCTATTTTTGCAACACAAATCGGCCCCGATTGTAAGCTTCAACCAATCAGAGCGCTTCTCACGAAGCATGTCGTTTCAGTGTGAAAATGGCAAAAGATCAGTACCACCTTCGTTGCGGCCGATGTTTCGCCCTCCTCTTCCCGAATATGAAGCAAAACTGCTGCTAATGCAAGCACATCATCATCACTGTCAAAACTAGCAGCCATTTTGCAGAACAGGAAGCTGTTTACGACCTTGATCTTCGGTTCAAACCGGCCGGCTAAGTCGGGAACGTGTGGCAGTGCACACGTGTTTTTTTTTTTTTTTTTTTGTTTTTTTTGTTTTTTTTAGTCCGGTCCGATCACACTCTGATTGAAACGGTTCTGGAAACTGCTCGAGAATCGGCCTCAAAATCGGCATGTGTGGCGGGGCCTTTACAGTCCAAGGCCTAAGGCGCCAAGCTGTTCTGGCACCACCACCCCGCTTGGAACTAAACTTCAAACTCTGCCTAACAGCGGTTGTGCTGCACCAGGTGGAGTTGCACGTGATTTGCAATAGGCAATACCGGCCTGCTTAACTCATTCACGGCCAGCCGCATCCGGATTCGCGGCATAAGCCAAGTGCATAAGCCACAGTGCATAAGCCACAGTGCATAAGCCATAGTGCATAAGCCACAGTGCATAAGCCACAGTGCATAAGCCATAGTGCATAAGCCACAGTGCATAAGCCACAGTGCATAAGCCATAGTGCATAAGCCACAGTGCATAAGCTGCGCATCCGGATGCGGCTGGCCGCAAATGAGTTAAAATCTATTTTTAGCCCCATGGCAACATCTCGCTGCCATTGGCAACTTTTCCTGTAACGCGGCATAGGCAACCAACGACTCTCCAAGAACGATCAACAGCGAAATCAGGGGGATATATTGTCGGCGGATTCGTGTTGACAGCACGCCCTGTCACTAGGCACTCCCAATGGTGTCAACAACAAAAAATGTGACAATCAACGAAACATGGCCGCCACGGCTTTGACCTTCGGGTTAACGATCTATTGCTTGCAGCCTCGCTAGCATAGGTTAGGTCAACCTGATTTCACACAATATATGGCAGAACTGAAACTGTAGGCCTACGGTGAAATTCTAATTTTGTCACCATTGTTCTCTGGAGTCCAAAAGTGATACTGATACAAATTTAAAATCTAAAAGCTAAAATTACGTCATGTCATGACCTTTTTTTAAACCAATGACGCGCATGTATTGTGCTCCTTATGAAGCTCACCGACGCATCAAAAAGGGGCATAAGTCTATTACTATAGGTATGCAGCACGTCGGCCGCACATGTAGTATAATGTTGTAACTTTAGTCGACACGTTATGTTCGATCGCCCTAGCCTGAAGGTTCCGTAGTGATGTAAAAAAACAAGTACGCAGACTTCAAAGAACAAAATCAGGCAGGCATGATAAAAAAAGGTTGCGTAGAAATCCCCAACACTACATCATTGTCTTAAGGCCCCGCCACACTTGCCGGTTGTGCCCCGATTTTGAAGCCGATTCCGATCCGATTGGGATCGGATGACGTCATATATCCGATCCGATCGCAATCGGCGCGGAATCGGTTGTTTAGAAACTGCTCTATTTTTTCGATCCGAATCGGCCCCGATTGTAAGCTTCAACCAATCAGAGCGCGTCTCGCAAAACACGTCGTTTCAGTTTGCAAATGGCGGAAAATCAGTCAACCACCTTCGTTGCCGATGTTTCGCCCGCCTCAGTCTTCCCGAATATGATGCAAAACTGCTGATAATGCAAGCACATCATCATCACTGTCCAAACTAGCAGCCATTTCGCTGAACAGATACGACATTGATCTTCGATTCAAACCGGTCGGCTAAATAAAGTCGGGGAATGTGTGGCAGTGCACACGTTTTTGCAGTCTGGTCCGATCACACTCCGATTCGAAACTGCTCAAGAATCGGCCTCAAAATCGGGCATGTGTGGCGGGGCCTTTAGGCAAGGTTATGTGATCAGACAGTATGCAACATGGCGACAAATGCGGTCATTCTATGCTGCTGGATTTTTTTAAAAAGACTGAAGACGAAGAGGAACGACGTGTTAGAGGTATCTGGACGGTAACGGTTCGTCTGATAATTATGAGACCGGTGTTGAGGTGGATTTTGTTTTTGTTTTTGCTTTGTTATATATGTGCAGGTGCAGAAAAAAGAACAATATGGGATGAACCATAACCCACAAAGTCTCTTCTATATTTGAGCTGTCCTCGCTGTCAGTGGTCTCCACTTTTGTCTTTTACCTGATTCTAATGTTGAATTATCTCCTATTGAAAACGTCTCGCAGGTTTGCCAATGCGTCAGTGAGTTCTATCAGGGGCGCAGGACATACGCGTCATTGATTTGTCAAAAGTCATTTGTCAAGATGTAAATTTTAGGTTTCACGTAATTTTATATATTACGTGATATGAGTTTCACTTTCGCTTCATAGGCTTGAGAAAATGGTGACAAAACTAGAACTTCACGGTACAATTTCAGTCTTGCTATAATTTGTGTGAAAGCAGGTTGACTTTACCTAGCTACATGAGTACACGGGTCACCTGCATGCTCTTTTAAAAACGCGTCGATATGTGTGTGCGTGTTAGTGCGTGCGTGCGCGCGCACTCCAAACATCTCCAAGAGGCATAGATTCTTATGCGCTTGGAGGGCGCATGAGGATCTATTCCTTCTTCAGATGCGCTTGTTTGTTTGTTTGTTTGTTTGTTTGTTTGTTTGTTTGAGAGAGAGAGAGAGAGAGAGAGAGAGAGAGAGAGAGAGAGAGAGAGAGAGAGAGAGAGATGATGATGATGATGATAAAACTTTATTTTTCAACGGTAAAAAGTTTTGACAGAAAACAAATCGTCATTTTACAAACTTGCCGTTGCTAACATCTACAGCATAAAATTAAGGAAACTATATTTAAAAAAAAATTATAATAATAATAATTTTAAAATAAAAATATATTTACATACAAAACCCAAAAGCATCATTATATACAGAAAAAAAAAAACTCATCACCCAAACATGCACATACGCACGCACACACATACACTAACACACACACACACACACACACAAACACTAGCACACACACACATGCGCGCGCATACACACATACCAACCATTTGCATGAAATACACAAGGTACAAGAAATATTACAGTGCCTGAGAAGTACTAAGTTTGACTCATCAGGTAATCATAAAGTTTTGTTTTAAAAATTCCTGGTGAGGTTATAGTTTTAAAGTGTGCAGGGATAGAATTCCAAGCATATGGACCAGAGAATGACATACTAGTTTTAAAGAGGTCGATTCTTGGCAGTGGTAGGGGTAAGGTATTGTTTCTTGAGGCCCGTTCACGTTCTTGCTGAGGTATAAATTTAGTGATTAGATACTGGGGTGTCATATTATTCAGTATCTTATGCATAAAGACGCATTTGTTTAAAGTAAGTTGCTGACGCAGACCCAGGATGTTTAAATGTCTAAATTTGCCTGTGGTAGGGATGGGGCGTCTATCTATCATTTTTACAGCTCTTTTGTGTATGGAGTTTAACCTCTTCATGTAGACATCACTGCAGCCGTCACACACTGTGGAGACATAACCAACGTGAGACTTTATATGAGTATGAAAAAAACAACTTACGGGTATTTGTATCCGTTACATGTCTAAGCTGGGACAATAGGAAAGTGTTTTTAGCAATGGTCTTACAAACAGCATTTATATGGGTCTCCCAGCTCAGTTGTTCGTCAACATGTATTCCTAAGAATTTACGCTCAGTGACTTGTTCAATAGGTTCAGCGTTTAATTGTAATTGTAATGGCTGCAGTCAGCGTTGATGTTTTTGCCGCGTGGCGATTAAGATACTCTTTGTTTTAGCTGGATGAAGAACCATATGGTTCTGTCTACACCAGTCAGATATCTCATTGAGACCGCGTTGTATACTATGGCTAATGTCCGTCGTCTTTTTACCAGAAACATGAAGACTCGTATCGTCAGCAAATAAATTACAATTAACGTCAGAATTAGTAATATGCAACGGTAGATCATTAATAAATAGTATGAATAAAAGAGGTCCCAAAATAGATCCCTGGGGGACTCCGTATTTTGCATTTCCTTGCTTGTAGTATCTTCCATTGGCGTACACCATTTGTTTTCTGTCTTTGAGATATGATCGGAAGAATGCTATAGCGGTTGCGTTCAAGTGATAAACTGTTGGCTTATTTAGGAGAATGTCATGGTTCACAAGGTCAAACGCCTTTTTAATGTCTAAGAAAACTGCTCCTGACATCAGGCTTTTATTGATTGCTTCCAGCCAGCTGTCTACAATATGTGCCAGTGCGGACTGACAAGAATGTTTGGTCTAAATCCAGACTGGTGAATATTAAGTAATTTACCTTTTTCTAGAAAATCAAGGAGATGTTTTTGAATGTGCTTTTCAAGGGGCTTTGACAAAGCTGACAGAAGTGAGATTGGGCGATAATTATTGATATCTTCAAGATCTTTATTTTTAGGGATTGGGATTACCTTTGCTTCTTTAAGAATGGTTGGAAATGTACTTTGCTTTATGCAGAGGTTGAAAATATATGTTAGAGATTCTACAGTATACGGTAATGAGATTTTGAGGGTTTCATTATCAATACCATCAATGCCAGCAGACTTTTTGTTCGGAATGCTAGAAATATATCTGCCGACTTCCGCAACTGTAATATTAGGGATGGTGAAAGTATTTGATATAATTGTATTTTTGGAGTGTTCTCTAAGAGAATTCGGCACTTCATACGGTTTGCTCTTATTTGCCGCTGACAATGCCAGTGTTTCGGCTGTCGCTAAGAAATGGTTATTTAATATATCAGCTGACATATGAGATGGGATTTCGGGTACTGATTTACCCTTCGTTATAACGTTCAGAGCTTTCCAGACAGATGCCGTGTCCTTCTTGTCTCGAATCATTTGTTGGAAAAAAGACTTCTTAGAAGCTCTAACTAAATATTTGACACGATTGCGTTGTTTTTTTGTATTCTTCGTACTTTTGCTCTTTTTTAAGTTTGTCTCTAACTGACATGGCCTGCTTGATATCCGCTGTTAACCAGGGTGGCAGGGTGGAATGTTTAACTCGTTTTTCACGTATTGGCGCATGTTTATTGAGGACACTGAGAAACAGATCCATCCAGCACGACAAGGCACTGTCAGGAGATTGGTGATCATAAACCTCGCTAAACGGAGCATTGTGCAGATCCCACAGAAATTCGTCTTTATTAAAGTGTTTAAAGGAGCGATATTTTATAGTTTTATGTCTTTTAGTTTTTTGCTTGTCTAGTTTCATTGAGACGTTACAACATACTGGGTTATGATCGCTGACTGCTAAGGAGGGAACATGTACATTTGACATTTTATCGTCATTTGTCACGTAAATGTGATCAATTAAGGTTGAAGATGTAGATGTGGTTCTAGTGAGGATTTTAACTAATTGTTTTAAACCGAATAAGGCTGTTGTTGATGCCCATGCAGCGTGGTACCCTTTGGGCTTAAGTAGGTCAATGTTAAAGTCGCCCAGAAGAACAATGTTATCTTTACTTTGATTAACTTTATCCATCATTTCTACGAAGTGATCATACCAGTCCCAGCTGGCTGCTGGATTTCTATAAATAAAGCCAATCAGAACTGGGGGGGGGGGGGGGGGGATTTAGATGTTTTCACCTCAACCCATAAACTTTCAACTTCGGCTGACTCTAAATCCTGTCGTCGTTTAACGTTACTAATTATCGAATCATGTATATATACTGCTAGTCCAGTGTGCTGAGGGCTTGAGGCATCTCTGCGGAGTACTGAGAAGTTTGGGATTGAGATGGAGTTATCCCTGATAGTGCTTTTAAACCTAGACTCGGAGACACCAAAAACATGAAAATGTGTGGGCGTGTTCAAGAACACAGACAAATCTGGCACCTTATTAACTAAATGGTAAATGTTGAGGTGGCCAATTCTCAACTCATTAGTTTGTTGTGGGGCAGTTTTACGCTATATTTTGGCATGTCGCTAACCGAACAAACGTAGCAAATAATAAATTACAATAATGTTTTAAACAAATACAAATAATGTCAGTGTATATAATATAAGTAAGAAAGCGACAGAAAAAAAACCCACAAGGCAACAACTACAACAACAAAACAAAATTAAAATGTTTTTGACTCCCTTGGTCCAGCTGCGAGTTCGACTTGTTTGGTAATGTCAAATACAAAAGATAAAAAAGTTCGACAGATATGTAAAAAAAAAAAAAAAAAAAAAAAAAAAAAAAAAAAAAAAAATAAAAAAACACTTCCAGTGCACCTAGGGCACGCTCGCCCGATGCTGCAGTTTCCAACTGCTAATAAAATAATAATTGCATACACACAAAAACGAACTTTGTGAAACACACGCTGACAAATAACAGGGGTGTGTCCTACGACTGTCTAAACACAATCTTTCAATCTATGGACGCGTGTCCTAATGTCCTGCGCTTGGCCTAAATTTCTGCAGCAGAGAAAACAAGGCTGCACAGTCACTTTCACTAAGCTGGGGCACTCCTGGGGGCGGGGGTTGTGGGGGATAGGGAAATACAGAATTATTAGAGTACGGGTTCACCCGTCGGCCGTCTGCCACGAAGAAGGGTGGGCCCATGGGAGGTGGGGAGTAACCGTAGGGGGGCCGCTGTGACATCTGTTCCGGAGCAGATCCGGCCTTTAATCCACCGCTATGTTGAGTGACTAGCGGCGTGCAGTCGGCTTGACTGTGGTTCTTTTGACTGCAGTCTTTTTCCACAGCATGCCCCTGTCGGAATCGTGGTGCAAGGCTGGAACTGACTGGGCGCTGAAAGCGGCGGTCTCTTGGAGGCTCGTTGTCTCTGGCACCAGACTTGACGTGTGTGTCACCGTGCCCGGGCAGCTGTTCATGGCGGCGCGACTTTGGATGATTCGATTCCGGCCGGGCTAGGTTGTTGGAGGTGCGGCCAGAGTACGCACGTTTGATGTTGACAGCGAGAGCACTGGTGCCCCGCTTGTTGGGATGGATGGCGTCTCTGAACCAGCCGCCCTTTACCTCGCCGGTTCTTGTAGAGAAGGCGTAGTCATTGTTAACAAAGTTGACCTTGAGGGAATCGCACGTTTCCCTGAGGCAGAGGTTGGTATCAGTGATGCATGGGTCTGGCTGCTGACGCTCGTTCGTGGGCAGGATGGAAGACTTGAAGATTTCTGCCTTCGGGAAGACTCGTCTGGCAGCAGAAATCACATCCTTCCAGCCCTTCTTGCCGATGACGAACCCACGCTTACAGTCGTTGATGCTAACGTGTATGACGAATGTGCTGACTTTATTCGTGGGTTCGGCATCGTGAAGGCGCTGGAGGATGCCGGCTCTGTCGAGGCCCGACACTGACACGACCTGCGCCATGTCCGTGCCAGTGACGGACATCAGGTTTCCATGCAGACCGCGTAGGACAGAGTCACCTATAAGCAGCGTCTGGGTGACAGGCTTTAGCTCTGGAATCCCAGCACGGTCGGTGGGTTTGTCAGCGCTTGGAGAGCTTCGGGGTTTTGGCGCCGGCTCCTTGTGCTCAGATGTTTGCAGGTTAGCAGTGTTGTCGTGAGCTGGATGCGGGGTCGTGGTGGCAGGCGATGTTTCCGGCGCTTGCTTTGCCTGGGTGTTAGAGGGGGGAGAAAGGCCTTTCTTGCTGCCTTTCTTGCCGGCCCTCTGTCCCTCCTTCTCCCCCTCCAGCTGGGTGATCCGTTGTCGAAGGTGTCTGATTTCAGTATGCAGTGAATCCACCTCAATGTTGTAGGCGTGGCGGATCTCTCCAACTGCTGACCGGAGAGCAGCTATCTCCGCCATTACGCGCTCCATGGCCAGAGGGTCTGGGTTGAGAACAACAGGGCAGACCGTTTGGCACGCAGACTCAGTAACCTTGACATCAGCAGGTGCGGGAGGCTGAGTGCCAATGCCGCCGACGTCAGATGTGATGGCAGCATTAGCTTTGTTGTCGATGGTGGAGATAGTGGGGGCACTGTTGTTGCAATTGTCGTAGGTGGTGGTGATGGTAGTGCCAGTGCTGCCGACGTCGGACGTAGGGGCAGCACTAGCTCTGTTGTCGCTGTCGGTGATGTTGCCAGTGCAACCGACGTCAGACGTAGGGACAGCACTATCTCTGTTGTCGCTGTCGTTGGTGGTGATTGTGCCAGTGCCGCCGACGTCTGACGTAGGGGCAGCACAAGCTCTGTTGTCGCTGTCGTAGGTGGTGATAGTGCCAGTGCCGCCGACGTCAGACGTAGGGACAGCACTAGCTCTGTTGTCGCTGTCGTTGTTGGTGATTGTGCCAGTGCCGCCGACGTCTGACTTAGTGGCGGCACTAGCTCCGTTGTCGTTGTCGTTGGTGGTGATAGTGCCAGTGCCGCCGACGTCAGACGTAGGGGCAGCACTAGCTCTGTTCTCGCTGTCGTTGGTGGTGATAGTGCCAGTGCAGCTGATGTCTGAACTCTGTTGTCGCTGGCGTTGGTGGTGATTGTGCCAGTGCCGCCGACGTCAGACGTAAGGGCAGCACTAGCTCTGTTGTCGCAGTCGTTGGTGGTGACAGTGCCAGTGCCGCCGACGTCTGACATAGGGGCAGCACTAGCTCTGTTGCCGCTATTGTTGGTGGTGATAGTGCCATTGCTGCCGACGTCAGACATAGGACTAGCTCCGTTGTCGCTGTCGTTGGTGGTAATAGTGCCAGTGCCGCCGATGTCTGACGTAAGGGCAGCACTAGCTCTGTTGTCGCCGTTGTTGGTGGTGATAGTGCCAGTGCCGCCGACGTCTGACGTAGGGACAGCACTAGCTCTGTTGTCGCTGTCGTTGGTGGTGATAGTGCCAGTGCCGCCGACGTCTGACGTAGGGGCAGCACTAGCTGCGTTGTCGCTGTCGCTGGTGTTGATGGCGCCAGTGCCGCCCATGTCAGACGTATGGGCAGCACTAACTCTGTCGTCGCTGGTGTTGATGGTGCCAGTGCCGCCGACGTCAGACGTAGGGGCAGCAGTAGCTCTGTTGTCGCTGGTGTTGATGGTGCCAGTGCCGCTACGGTCTGACGTAGGAGCAGCACAAGCTCTGTTGTCGCTGTCGGTAATGGTGCCAGTGCCGCCGACGTCTGACGTAGGGGCAGCACTAGTTCTGTTGTCGCTGTCGTTGGTGTTGATGGTGCCAGTACCGCCGTTGGTGATGTCGGTGATTTCGCCAGTGCCGCCGACATCGGAGGTAGGGGCAGCACTTGCATTGTTGTCGCTGGTGGTGCCAGTACCGCCTATATTGGAGATAAGGGCGCTGTCGCTGTAGGTATAGTCCTCGGTGTCGTCCATGTCAGTGATGGTCTGGGTGTCGGTTACTGACAGGCTGCTGTCAACTGAAGAGGGCAGTGACGGTAGCGCCAACTGACCGTGACCAGACTGAGCGGACAAGGTGTTGACGATGTCTCTTAGCGCTGCAAACTCCCTGTCCACCCACTGGCGGCAGGACCTGCCCTGAACCAGGAAACTGGCTGTGGTGTAGTACGCATGTATCACAAGTAGTTGCCGATTGCCGTCCTTTATCCGTATGGTTGAGTGCACTAGGTCTTTGGGCAGGCTGGTTGCATCAAGGTCTATTTGTTGTTCAAAGGCGGTATGGTTTTCCCCATAGTCTTCCCACGTTGTTGTGACACCTTGGGGTTTGAACTCACCAACGTAGCGAAGATATAACACCTTTCGCCACACTGGTAGTTTGCCATGTTCAGTGTTATACGTGATCTGAATAGGGTCCAGAGTCCGTCTGATCTCTTGCTTGAGTCTGGCTATTTCCTATTTCTAGTATCAGTGACTAGCTAGTTTGACTTTTGTTTAGGGGGGATTATGGGGGATGGGACCAAAGTTAAAAATAGCTAAGAGGGACGGTGGACAAAGCCACACGGCCAGTAAAAATATATCTCTCACTCTTATTCTATGTCCAATGAGTATGGCTGTAGGTCTGGTATCGGTTGGCCAAGGGCCAGCCCGTACTCCATTTCCACAAACAACGGTCCTTTTCTTCAAGTGGACGAAGGTAAAAAGAACTTTATTTCAAGCTATAGGTTAACAAATTTAAAAAGGGTCGGCCTGCGTCAATATTTACAGTGTGACCGATTACTATATACATATAAAAAGTATCTAAGACTGGTTTAAGACAGCTATTTAAGAGAATAGTCTTTACGCGCTAAGATGGTAACGTTCAACAATTGATGGTTTATAGTGCGTATTGGTCATTACTGCCAATAAGTAACCTTGGATGATATTTCCAAATGCACCCAGGGCACTTTTAGTATCATCCATGCCCTTTTTATGCAAGGCCTTCTCCAGGGAATTCAAGCATTTTTTCATGTCACTTAGCATTTTGGCTCTGCTCTCACCAAGTTTAGGACGACTATCCTCCTCCATTGCCACACCACCCGCGGGATGGCTAGTGGCCGAAGAAGGAGAAGGATTGTCAGTTTGTTGACCAGTATCTTTAGTAGTTTTGGTCTGCAGTATTGTCTGTTTAGGTACAGTTTCTTTAACCTGAGGAATGTCAGTTTGTTGACCAGTATCTTTAGTAGTTTTGGTCTGCAGTACTGTCTGTCTGAGGACAGTTTCTTTAACCTGAGTTATTTCTAATTTGGAAGCAGCTGAAGCTATCTTGGGTTCTGAATTTTGAACGAGGCTATTTGAAAATGTGTTTGAAGTCAAGGGAGTTTGGGACCGACTGGGCAGAGAGAAAGGTTTAGCCCAGGCGGTCTTGTCTAAGCTAGGAGAGACAGGCCTGTGCAGATTGCTTTCCTTGGCTGCTGCTCGTTGATTGATATTTGATTGAGCTCTATAGAGCGCTGCTTTGTATGGAATATAATTTTGATTCCTGATTTTGTTTGCCTCACGAAAAAGAATTATTTTCGGACACTTTTGTGGGCTGCCACAGTTGATACACTTTGCCACCGCCGTGTCGGGACAGTCCGCACGACGGTGTTTTTTACTTCCACAGCGAACACAGGTCGCGTGCTTTGCTCTGCACACTTTTGCCGTGTGCCCCAATCGGCAACAGTTGGCACAATGTGCCGCCGAGGGCGCATACGGCTCCAGCGGGCAGAGAAGGGCTCCAATTTTAATTTTAGATGGTAAGCTGGTTAAGCCAAGGAATTCTATTTTGATGGCCCTGGAGGCCGTACCATCTCGGTTTTTAAGACGAGCAGTAGTGGCATTGAAGCCCTGCTGTTTAAGCATGTGGGCGATCTCCACGGGGTCCTCCGTATGGGGGACACCGTGGACAACGCCCACCAATCTAGGAGTGGGGAGGACACACTCAACGTGCGCCCCACCTATATTGGTTTTCACACTAAGCTTTTGTTGTGCCCGTGAGTTAGGACAAGAGATTATCCATAGGTTATAGCCTATGTGTCTCAGAGAGATTTCTGACGGAGATGCCCCGGCAGCCTCACAAATGTGTGGCTGCTGCGTACCGTGGTTGCGGATGAGACTGGTGCCGGTCCCCAAGTCCCGGAGTCGGACCGGGAACCTACACCACTCCTCCGCGACCGGTTCGGCTATAGTCCCGTCAGTCCTCTCTCTGTTTTGATAACTTTTTGTGTTTTTACGACGTCGGTCTCCAGAGACTGTTTGAAATTGACGGTTATCCCCCTCCTCCTCCCCCGGCCCGCCACCATCCATTCCATGGACAGGCGTGCCGTCATGGGATTCGGCGGGGGCGTCCTCCTGACTGATATTCGCAGAAACTGATTGAGTTACCTGATTAGCAGTATTATCACTAGGTATAGATTCTAGTAATGAGGTGTGTGCACAGGACAGCGTATCTGCCTGTGGACTATCACCCTCAGAGTTAGTTTTATTCTGAACAGAAGGTGCCGTAGAGGCGGGGAGGGGGGGGGGGGAGAAAACACCCTATGCTCCCCACGCCGTATTTGGCGGGGTGATTTTGGTGGAACAGAGTTCGGTTTTTTGTTCCTTGGTTTAATTTTTGTTTTTTTTTTCCTCCTGGGGGGGTTTTCCTCATCAGAGGACGACATTGATCCAAAGAGATCATCCATCGTGCCAATGTGCTATGTCCAGGTCAGCGCGACCGAAAATGGGCGCGCTGCCGGGCAATATTCTATAGTTGGCTAGGCCACAAGCAGTTTTCCTGGTTATCTGAGTATTGCAGCGGTCTAGTAGGCTAGGCCGCGCGTTTTGACCTTTGCAACGCCGGCTGGGTGAGCGATGCTGACCCAGTCGTAACGCTAGTAGCTATTCTATTACGCAGCCAACCAGGTGGCGCGGTAAAAAAAACTTCAGGTTATCTGGTTATTAGATTATTTAAAAAGCTCAAGTTTTAAGACTACAGTCTGTGCTAGAAGTAAGCCAGACTCAAGCAGGGTATACCTTCTCTAATTTCGCTTTCTTTTTTTTTCTTTTTTTTTTGAAATTTAGAGGCCGACCGAAGTGAGGCTCGCAGGCGGCTGACGATAGTGGCGCTGGCGTTGTTAGTGGCTATGGCTGTGGCGGTGGTGATGCTGGCACTGGCGTAGTGGTTAGCAGTGACGACAGCGTAGTAAGGCAGCAGAGCGTTGGAAGCGTGGCTGGCAGAGGCTGAAGGTAGCTGAGGCGTAGTGGCAGGTGGCGCCAAGGCTAGCTGGCATATGGCGGGTGAGCGGAGCTCAGGTAGGCATGTAGCGTGGCTGTGACCAAGACCCCAAAAAACAACCTTCTAGCTGTAAGGCTGAGTGAGTCGATGATGATGAGGTCTGATCTCTTCCACACTTGCCTGCGTAAATGTTAGCTTGGACCGTGTGGTTGGGCCCATCTTGCCATCACTCTGGCTAACATCAAAAGCAGTGTAAGCCGTCACAGACAAAACGCAGATTAACACACACCTGGCCTTGACACTTCACTGTTGCCCGTGGCAGACGAGGACCAGGTGGTGAGAGAGATCTTGCCTGTGCTATTGTCACTGTCCCCAGGTCGCCATGCCAGCTGTTGAAACATGCCCGCTAGCCCCTGTAGACGCACTCAGGCGTGAGGGGGGAGTTGAGCTCCCATCCCCATTCACAGCTGGCGGGTGTGAAAGCACAGGGGATTAGGCAAGTGGCCGTCAGAAGTGGCGACAGGTGGCGGGAGCCCTAGGCTGCCTAGCGCCAGGTACAAAATCAGTATAGTGAAACAGATTTCATGGCAGGCGGCATTTCTCAGCTCAGCAGTGGTGAGGAGAGGACGCGCTCCAGAGTGCAGCCAAGCAAAGCAAAAAGTGTTCACAGAGTAGAGTCGACCGGTGGCAAAGCTATTGGTAGCTTTGTCCACCAAGCTATTTTCCTAGTGTAGCCAGTGATCTCCAGCGAGGATAGATAGGAAGTGGTAGGCTAGAAAGGGAGCTGCAGGGACCAGTAGCCCGTTAGGGTGGCGGTCCTTGGCCCCGGCACATAGATAGAATAGTAGAGCAGAGAAGATGGCCACCGAAGTCTCCTAACCAAGCCAAGCAAGCAAGCCGCATAAAGGTTCGGAAACCAGGTAGGAACCCCCTGTGGGCCACCCTTCTCACTAGAAATTACTTTCTATTCTCTAATTTAATTTATTAGAAGCCCCAACACCCACAGCGACGGCCACGTGGAGACAGTCTTTTACCATATGCTCAAAACAAGCTCGTGACGTACATTCTGTTTCGCACGCTTGAAACCAGTCTACTGACTTACGCTTAACAAACCAGCCTGTTTCTTACGCTTGAGGCCAGTCTGTTTCTTGTGCTTGAAGCCAGTCTCTGTTTCTTACGCTTAAAAACCAGTCTGTTTCTTATGCTTAAAACCGATCTCTGTTTCTTATGCTCAAAAACCAGTCTGTTTCTTACGCTTGGAACCAGTCGTCTATCTTACGCTTAAATAAGCAGTTTTTTTTATCTACGCCCAAACCAGTATATTATCGTACGCCTATTCCAACCTATTCCTACGATTAAATTGGAGTCTGGGCTGGCTAGGACAGACCCGTGGCCCAAGGACAACATGGAATCACAGGAGGACCATTCAAATTCGAATCCGACTGAGCACCAAGATGGCTACCAGTCGGATTCAAACTCGAGCGCAAACAATGGCCAAGATGGCGCCCCAAAGCCAAACAAAGCAGGGCCAAGCCAAGATGGCAGTCAGAAAGGCAACAAAAGGTCAACCGGCCCCAACCGCCTAGCGGACAATGGGAACCTCCCGCTGGGGGCGAGACCACTAACACGCTCATACGCCGCTAGGGCACAGACACTAATGAAATCTCATGAAACCCATGAGAACAATGCAAGCGACCAAACCGAAACTGAGGAAAACTTTCCCCAAGGCAATGAGGTAGACAACGCAGACCTTGACTCAGATTCGGACGATGAACAAACATATATGAAAGTACGCTACCGCCAACCGCGAAAACGCGTTCAACAGAAACGAGAACAAAAATGTTTTTCCTTTCCCGTCTTGATCACCCCGGCCAACGAGGCACCTGACCTCTTCTTCGTGTCTATAAAAAACTAAATGAGCTGATATCAGAAACAATCAGCCCCCCAGTCGACACACGCAGGATCCCCCACGGGAAGCGCATCCTGATAGCATGCGCGACCGAGGAAATCCAAAACAGAGCGCTAAGCAAAAAGCAAATCGGGACAATCCGAGTAACATGCTCGATTACAAACCCACCAAAAGACAGAAAGGCCCAAATCAAAGCTATGGGAGTCCTTAAACCCATTCACCCAGAGGAAGAACTCCCATACGTTGAAACAGAGATTAAGAAATATCACCCCCGAGCCAGAGTGCTCAAACGCCTTACCAACAGAAATGGCCAGGCGAGTAGGGCAATCTTGGTTCAATTCCCAGAGGAAACTCTCCCCAAAACGGTCAAAATAGGAGGGGAAATCCTACAGGTAGATAGGTTCCGAGGGAAGGCACTGATGTGCAGAAACTGCCAGCGGTTCGGCCACCCCACCCAATCATGTCACAACACAGTGCGGTGCGCCAAGTGCGGAGAGGCCCACAAGACCACTGAGTGTACACGGAGTGACCAAAAGGAGTTTGAGTGTCCAAACTGCGGCGACAAGGGGCACGCGGCCCACTACGGGGGCTGTGTGCTCCAAAAACGACATAATAAAGCAGCCCGCGTCGCCAGTTTGGGGGTCAAATCCTACACCGAACCACTCAGTGACTGGTGGCCCTCCCAGGCGCAACCCCGCCCCCAACCAAAATTGAAGCACCCCGATAACAACAACAGACAAACCCAAAACACCCAGGACCCAGAAACCGCAAATCGAGCAGACACCACAACAGGGAACAAAAACCGTAAACAACCTAACCCCCCACCACGCAACAGTCAAACGGGAACAGATACCCCAAACCAGAACATGCCCGGAAACACCGAACAACAAGGAGCTCAACCAAAAAACACACAGCCAATTAGGCAAACAACCCCTAACACAAACAACCAACCCAATCTCATCCATCCGCCCCAGCGCCCGCAACCTCCACCAAACCAACCAACTAATAGACACCAGCAACAAACAGGTGGCGGCGCGCGAGTGGACTGGAATGGGGATGGACGCCATGGCCGTCCCCCCTTCCTCCCATGGGGAAGTGTGTCAGAAATATACAGACAAGCCCAACCGGCGGAGGAGGAGGGGGGAACCGGGCCGGGTCGGGTTGGCCGCCCAGGCCGGGTTCGCGCGCCACCGATTCCAAATGTGGGCCATGAGGTGGGGAAGAATCCAAATAGAAAGCATACGAACGACGGGTAACGAGGCAGAACTCGCCACGTTCCTGGGATACCTCCAAGAATTACTCGCATCACTAACCTAAGATGGCAGGCCTCCACATCCTCCAATGGAACTGCAGGTTCCTCTATTCCAAGTTAGATGAATTCAAAAATTGGTTAACCCCAACCCCCCCGGAAATCCTCGCCCTCGAGGAGACGGGTTTCCGAGATAACCCCCCCCCCCCCCAAATAAAGGGGTATAACTACCCACCAATTTATAAAAGTAGGACAAACCAACGAGGAGGAGGCGTAGCCATCTACTCTAAAACCGAAATACCAATCACAGAAATCACCCATACTCTAAACCCACACATAGAGGCCATAATAGGAGAAATAACCACACCCACAAACCGCAAACTCAAAATAGTAAACGCCTATATCCCAAACGAAAGAGTCTATAACCAAATACCAATAGAACATCTTAAAGACCTACTACTGGCAGGGGAGATAGTGGTATGGGACTTTAACGCCAAAAGCCCGCAATGGGACGAAAACCAAGTAACAGCAGACGCAGCAGGGAAAAAACTAGAAACAGCAATAAATGAGACCCAACGATGCATCCTAAATACAGGCGAACCCACTCACATGTTCGCCCAGGGGAGCAGTGACATCATGAGTGCACTAGACATAGCCATAACCACCAACACCATCGCCGTGGAAACCCAATGGCAAGTAAATAGTGACAATCTAGGAAGTGACCATTTTCCGATGCTAATAACAATCAATGATAAAAGCCAAAGTATTCTACCACCAAACCCAGGAGCCCCGAAAAAAAATCAACACCAAACGAACAGACTGGGAAACATACCACGAAATAACTAGGCTTACCCCAAACTGGGATGAGAACCACAACATTGACGATAAAACGGCCCACATCACAGACCACATTATCAGATCAGTCACGGAATGCACACCTGGCAGACTGATATTGAAAAGCCAGGGAAATCCTGGTGGACCAAGGCCTGTGATCGAGAAGTGAAAAACAGAAAAAGAAAGCTCCAAACCTGGAAAAAACACAAAACGCCCGAAAATAGGATAGAATACAATCGTGCCAAAGCCATAGCAAACCGCACCATCAAAGAAGCAAAAAAAAGAAGACTGGTATGCCTTCACAGAATCAATTAACATCAACACCAAGATCAAAGAAAGCTGGGACAAAATTAAAGCCATCAACAACGGTCCGAGAAGTAGCATGCCATCCCTCAAAAAAGAAAACGTAGTATACGCCACAGACCAAGAAAAAGCAGAAGTACTAGCCCACACATTTAGCCAAGCTAGCTCAAACGACAACTTAACACCAGAATTCAGGGACCTCAAACCCCATTTGAGTACCTGCTTTGAACTACCACCCCAGACAAACAACTACGAATTAGATAGCGAGATAACGTTACTCGAGCTAACCCAAGCCCTAAGATCCGCCGGGAAAGGCAAAGCCCCCGGCATAGACCTAATCACATACGAGATGAAACAAAAAAGCCACCCCACCATGAAAAAAGCAATAGTCACCTTGTTTAATGACATATACACAAAAGGAGTATTCCCCACACAATGGAAAAAAGCAGTAGTCTTTCCCCTCCCGAAACCAGGTAAACCAACGCACCAACCCGACAGCTATAGGCCCATTGCGCTAACATCCCAGCTGGGCAAAACACTAGAAAAAATACTCAAGCACCGACTCATGACCTACTGCGATAAACACCACATCCTACCCCCACAACAAAGTGGATTTAGGAAGAAGCGCAGCACACTGGATCACTTAACCACCCTGCAACAAGAAATCTTAAACACCCACCGAGAGAGGGGGACCGAACTCATAGGAATCATGAATCTTCCTTGATATAGAGAAAGCCTACGACATGGTTTGGCACGAAAAATTACTTAGCAGGAGGGGCGACATCAGAATAACAAACAAAATGTATAACTTTGTCAAAAGCTTCCTGGCAGACAGAAAAATAACAGTAAGAATAGGGAACTCGATATCCAAAGAACACTCCTTAGACAATGGGGTACCCCAAGGATCGGTACTCAGTCCCATCCTATTCTCACTCCTGCTCACAGGCCTACAGCAAGTAGTCAGACACCACAAAATAATGCAATTCGCGGATGACATTTCATTAATAGGTAAGATCAAATGCAGACAAAGGAAATTCAAATGGGAACTAGTAGGATTCGAAGAGTTCCAACAAGATCTAACCAGGATAGAGAAATGGCTAGTAAGAGCAGGTTTCAAAATTTCCTCAAACAAAACCCAAGCAATTATATTTAGGAGCAACCAAAGCCCAAAATACCAGGTACAAACCCATATCCCCAAACTGCAAATAGGAAAAACAGACATCGAATACCGCCAAAGCATCAAATTTCTAGGAGTTACGTTCACAAGTAGCAATGTAGAGCAAATATGCCAGTCTGCCAGGAATAAACCTCATGCGCAAAGTCAGCGCAGCAGACTGGGGCACTGACCCCAAATCCCTCCTGAACCTATACCACGCCTTCGTAATGTCCAGACTACTATATGCAGCCCCCCTACTCACCAACCTAAACAAGAGTCAAACCAAAAAACTGATGTCAGTACAAGCGGACGCCTTGAAAGTGGCCCTGGGAGTCCCCAGGCACACCCCAAACCTGCTTGTACTGGCAGAGAGTGGGCAAAAACCTATAACGATCATAATAAAGGAAAGAGCAGTGAACCAATACTATAAAACAATGTGTATGCCAGACGACCATCCGGCCAAATATACGCTCACCACAGACCACAAAACCAGAGGCAAACGCAACCAAACGTCACAAATAAAATCGGTAGTCCAGGAAAGCGAAGCCTCTATAAAACTAAAACTACCATATAGGACACCGAACATACAAATAAAGACACCCCATGGAGACTCCCACAAATAGAAGTAGATCTGGACCTAACCAAGTATCTGAAAACAGAAGATGGGCCCAAAATGAAAATGGAGTTTAACATAACAAAACACCACATACAAAGAGTACGCATTCATCTATACAGATGGGTCCCACGATCCAACCACACATGCAACCGGACTAGGTATCCACGCCCCCAACAAATCGGATAGGGCCATAAAACTACCAGACCACTCAGCGGTCTTCACAGCGGAACTTACGGCCATTCTAGGGGCTTACAAGGTAATAAAGAACGACTTCCAAAAAAGCAAACGCATACTCATAGTAACGGACTCGCTCTCAGCCGTCCAAGCGATTCAAAACCTGGAGTCGTTCAGAGACGACCTAACGTACCTGATTAGAGTTCAAGCAGCAGAACTATCAGAGCACGGGAAAACAATTAAAATCATGTGGGTCCCCTCTCACGTGGGGATCCCAGGCAATGAAATGCCGACAGAGTGGCGAAGAAAGGCCTCGACCAAGAATCGACCTTCTTCGACCTACCCCTGTCGGCGAATGAAAGATCCAAGGCACTTCGACCCGCCTTCCAAAAACTATGGATCGATGAATTCCACCAAAACAAAAGAGGAAGACGAAAAAATCTCGCGAGGGAACTCAAAAACAAACCCATCCTCTTCCAAGGAAAAAGGAAAGACCAGTTCCGACTAACAAGGATCCGATTGGGGGGCGAAAGATACCTAGTCCTTCCAAACCAAATAGTATGCATATGTGGCCACACACTCGCCACGGAACACATCCTACTAGAATGCCAACACACAGAAGAAACCAGAGCCACAATAAAAGATAAACTGAACACACCCCTCACCCTAGAAGGACTCATAAATCCCGATCCAACAACTTGGTGCACCACCACCAAACATACAATACACCTAATCAACAAACACCCCTTAGTTAAGTACATATAACCAAACATAGAACCCCACCTGCCCCCTCCCACAGCACGGAAGGCTCATGATCCTGGATCATGGCGATGAGTTCGGGGGTTAGCTCTCGTCGTCGTCCGAGCACCCCCGGGCCCGAAGTGCTCAAAACTAGATAGTCCCCCGGTCGGGCAGGAAAGGTGTCAGAATGAGGAGAAAGAGGAAGTAAGACTGAGTGTATGCAAGGATAATAAAAGAAGGAAGAATGAAAGAATGCAAGACTGAGCGACTGAAGGGGTCCCCACACCACCAATCATCCCCCATCATCAACCATGGTCCAAGCACCCGCCCCCCCCCCCCAAGCCCCCGAGGTAATAAAGATCGCACCTACCCCACCTCACCCCCATACTCTCCACCCCCATCACAACTACCCCGCCCGGACTGCCCTTCCGGGGGCACTCAAAAGATAGCACCCTAGACAGTGGGTGGCCCTCACGAAGCCAGGTCTCCCAGAACTGCCCGGTACCTGCTCTCTCGACCCGACCCCATAGCCTCTGGTATCTATCCACTCCGGGGACGCCCGCCTCGCCCCGCCGCCCTTCCAATAAAGGCCGGGGGGGGGGGGGGGATGGGGATGGGGAGAGGGCGAACCTATCATCTCCAACCCTCTCATCTCATGGTCCGAGCACCCGCCCCCACCCCCTCAGATAATAAAGAGTCACCTCATTCATAAATCCCCCCCCCCCTCCCCTCTTTCCCCCCCCCCCCTTTTTTTTTTTTTTTTCCCTCATCCCAACCCCAACCGGCCGAGGCGGGACCGAGGGGAGCTGCGGTGGCCGTGCATGGACAACCGCCAATCAGGTGGACCGTGCCCGGAGACCGCGAGGCGCCCCGAGGGGCCCAAGTCCCCCGCCGGGACTCCCCCCCCCCCCCTCACCTCTCTCAACCCTACCCGGCCGAGGCGGGACCGCAGGGAGCTGCGGTAGCCGTGCATGGACAACCGCCATTCAGGTGGGCCATGCCCGGAGACCGCGGCGCGCCCTGACGGGGCCCAAGTCCCCCGCTGGGCCTCCTGGGGCCGACCAGTCAGGCCCCGGGAAGGAAAACAGGGAAGAGCTAATAGAGAACGGGTAAATCCGGGCGGCTGGAGCCCAGCCTGGACAAAGGAGAGCCAACCACTTAAATAAACTAGGTCCAACCAAAGGAGGTTTAGCATCCATCGTCAATGCACTCCTTATAAATATAGATAATGGGCGGCGACCTACGCGCAGGATAACACCCTCCCAGAGTCACGCGGTGGCGGACCCCGCTCCCCACTTATCCTCACACTATCCACTCGCGAAGTGTTGCCGTGGGCCCGGCAAGGCCGAACGGCAAACACAGGTCACCCCCACCCTCACCTCATCTCATGGTCCAGCACCCGCCCCACCTCCCCACGGTTAATAAAGATACATCATCAACCTCACCATCATCAATCACCCGGCCCTGAACCGCCCCCTCTCCTCCCCCGCCACGGGTGGACCCCCCGGACTGGCGGAGGCCACCGCCGTGTCCGGTGGCGCCGTCCGGGCGTGGGGGGGGGGGGGAGGGTGCGCAAGGACCATCCATCA
>BTPG01000007.1:32639892-32724892 GCA_036245525.1 Semisulcospira habei | reverse complement strand
CCTCTACATCACACACTAAAATGTCCTCTACATCACACACTAAAGTGTCCTCTACATCACACACTAAAGTGCCCTCTACATCACGCACTAAAGTGTCCTCTACATCACACACTAAAGTGTCATCTACATCACACACTAAAGTGTCCTCTACATCACACACTAAAGTGTTCTCTACATCACACGCTAAAGTGTCCTCTACATCACGCACTAAGGTGTCCTCTACATCACACACTACAGCGTCCTCTACATCACACACTAAAGTGTCCTCTACATCACACACTACAGTGTCCTCTACATCACACACTAAAGTGTCCTCTACATCCCACACTAAAGCGTCCTCTACATCACACACTAAAGTGTCTCTACATCACACACTACAGTGTCCTCTACATCACACACTAAAGCGTCCTCGACATCACACACTAAAGTGCCCTCTACATCACACACTAAAGTGTCCTCTACATCACACACTAAAGTGTCCTCTACATCACACACTAAAGTGTCCTCTACATCACACACTAAAGTGTCCTCTACATCACACACTAAAGTGTCCTCTACATCACGCACTAAAGTGTCCTATACATCACGCACTAAAGTGTCCTCTACATCACACACTAAAGTGTCCTCTACATCACACGCTAAAGTGTCCTCTACATCACACACTAAAGTGTCCTATACATCACACACTAAAGTGTCCTCTACATCACACGCTAAAGTGTCCTCTACATCACACACTAAAGTGTCCTCTACGTCACACACTAAAGTGTCCTCTACATCACACACTGAAGTGTCCTCTACATCACACACTGAAGTGTCCTCTACATCACACACTTAAGTGTCCTCTACATCACACACTGAAGTGTCCTCTACATCACACACTAAAGTGTCCTCTACATCACACACTAAAGTGTCCTCTACATCACACACTAAAATGTCCTCTATCATCACACACTAATAGTGCCCTCTACATCACAGCACTAAAGTGTCCTCTACATCACACACTAAAGTGTCATGCTACATCACACACTAAAGTGTCCTCTACATTCACCAGCACTAAAGTGTGTCTCTCTACATCACACGCTAAAGTGTCCTCTACATCACGCACTAAGGTGTCCTCTACATCACACACTAAAGCGTCCTCTACATCACACACTAAAGTGTCCTCTACATCACACACTACAGTGTCCTCTACATCACACACTAAAGTGTCCTCTACATCACACACTAAAGTGTACTCTACATCACACACTAAAGTGTCCTCTACATCACACACTACAGTGTCCTCTACATCACACACTAAAGCGTCCTCTACATCACACACTAAAGTGTCCTCTACATCACACACTAAAGTGTCCTCTACATCACACACTAAAGTGTCCTCTACATCACACACTAAAGTGTCCTCTACATCACACACTAAAGTGTCCTCTACATCACACACTAAAGTGTCCTCTACATCACACACTAAAGTGTCCTCTACATCACACACTAAAGTGTCCTCTACATCACACACTAAAGTGTCCTCTACATCACACGCTAAAGTGTCCTCTACATCACACACTAAAGTGTCCTATACATCACACACTAAAGTGTCCTCTACATCACACGCTAAAGTGTCCTCTACATCACACACTAAAGTGTCCTCTACATCACACACTAAAGTGTCCTCTACATCACGCAATAAAGTGTCCTATAACATCACACGCTAAAGTGTTCTCTACATCACGCACTAAAGTGTCCTATACATCACACACTAAAGTGCCCTCTACATCACGCACTAAAGTGTCCTCTACATCACGCACTAAAGTGTCCTCTACATCACACACTAAAGTGTCCTCTACATCACGCACTAAAGTGTCCTCTACATCACGCACTAAAGTGTCCTTTACATCACACACTAAAGTGTCCTCTACATCACACGCTAAAGTGTCCTCTACATCACGCACTAAAGTGTTCTATACACCACACACTAAAGTGTCCTCTACATCACGCACTAAAGTGTCCTCTACATCACACGCTAAAGTATCCTCTACATCACACACTAAAGTGTCCTATACATCACACACCAAAGTGTCCTCTACATCACGCACTAAAGTGTCCTCTACATCACACGCTAAAGTGTCCTCTACATGACACACTAAAGTGTCCTCTAGATCACACACTAAAGTGTCCTATACATCACACACTAAAGTGTTTTTGATGGTTCCGAAAATGTCGCATTTCTGTTGCTCGTCAGGATAAAAAAATGAAATCCCAACAATGAAGGAAACACGGTTGGAAACTACATCTGCAACACAATTCGGGTTTTGTTGTTGTTGTTGTTGTTGTTTTAAAATGAAAATACAGACATAAATACAATTCTGGATCGTATACACTTCTTCTCCACTGTGGAAGAATCAAAATATTACGAAACTGATATTTCCACAGGCTGATTGTGATTGTGTGTACATAATAATAATGCTAATAATAATAATACTAATAATAATAATGCTAATAATAATAATGCTAATAATAATAATGCTAATATAAATGCTAATAATAATAATGCTAATAATAATAATGCTAATAATAATAATGCTAATAATAAAGTAATAATAATAATGCTAATAATAATAATAACAATAATAATAATAATAATAATAATAATAATAATAATAATAATAATAATAATAATAATAATATAAATAACTCTTATATAGCGCGATATTCCCACATGAAAGGCTCACAACGTTTTACATCTAGATAATATAACTAACTGGAATTAACTAACTTAAGTACGGATAGCATACAGGTTTTCATTGTCACTCTGTGTGTGTGTGTGTGTGTGTGTGTGTGTGTGTGTGTGTGTGTGTGTGTGTGTGTGTGTGTGTGTGTGTGTGTGTGTGTGTGTGTGTGCGTGCGTGTGTGAGCGCTGCGTACCGTTCGGCTCCATCTGGCTACCGACAGGAACTCAAATTCATCTAGCGTGATTTTCCAGTCAAAGACGACGCGGTCCCCATCACAAACCTCCAGGCGAGTGCCGTCCGGGAAAGCTGGATTCCAGGTGAAGCCGCCTGCACATGAATTGGGTTACTGTTAATAACTGATCACCTTTATTAAATACATGACAGAATGTGCGTGTATATGCAGGACGAGTGCGTGTGCGTGCACAATTTTTGTTAATGCACGTATATTGATTATGCTTATATATAGATTCTTACATCGGTGTTTAGGTGCTACTGAGAATCTCACTCGAGTGGTTTTAAAACCTTGTCCTGCGAGCGAAAGCGAGTAACATAAGGGGTTAAGACCGCGCGAGTGAGATTCTCAGCATCACGTAAACACCAATGTAAAAAGCTATTTCTTATTCACCTTTATCTTGGCATAAATCAGATGTGAGTTGGCTTTCGACACACTCTTAGTCACAACATTTCCCCCCTTGTGTCTTGGCAAACATTTGGACGTAATTACTTTGTAATGCGACGTCAATATATTGGATGCCAGACAAATGTTCCTACATGATGATGTAATAGCGCAATTCATGACGCCACAGTGCCTGTCGTCACTATGAAATGATGTCATTGCACGTGAGCTGAAAGAAGGTAAAGTTTCAGTATCGCGCGTGCTGTTACCATTTTGTAGACCAGACTTTCTGCAAGACAATTGCATGCACACTTGGCCGTTTACGCAGTAAAGCTGAATGACACTTGTCTGATACAGCTTGTTTCGCTCAAAGGCAGGAAAGAATGAGGTGTGTAAGAATTTATGTTCTTATGTGTTTTAGAACCTTAGGGGTCAAGGGGTCTCTGCCTGACTCAAGGGGTGGGGGCCCCAAGGGGATGAGTTGAGTTGGTGGTTCGGGTAGCGCCTCCCCCGGGATCACCGTAGTCTAGAGCCTCTTGACCTTCGTGAGGCACCCTCGTGTGTAATCCCTCCGGACTAGCATAGCATCCTTCTATCCCATCGCAACTAAGCTGGAACACCTACCAACGGATCACTCAGACCGCATCATGTCCATGTGCCTCCCAGCAATACGTCACCATTCGCAGTGTGTACTCCCCAACTCTCCTGGCAGAGCCTGCAGAAAAGGACAAATTCTACACTGACCTGCGCAGCCTCTTACAGAGCATTCCTGCAGACGACAAAGTCATCATCCTTGGCGACTTCAACGCCAGAGTGGGCCAGAACTCTGAAGCCTGGAAAGGAGTCCTCGGCAATCATGGCGTCGGGAACTGCAATGACAATGGCCGCCTACTGTTGGCGTTTTGTGCAGAGCAGCAACTTGTCATCACCAACACTACTTTCCAACAAAAGGACAGTCGAAAGACCACCTGGATGCATCCTCGCTCAAAACACTGGCACCTTATCGACTATGTCCTAGTGCGTCAAAAAGACCGCATGGACGTCCTCCTCACCAGAGTGATGCCCAGCGCAGAGTGCCACACTGTCCACCGCCTTGTCCGCTGCAAACTCAGGCTCCACCTCAAGTCGAAACCCAAGAAAGGAGGCCACCCCCCCCCCCACGCCCCCCCCTCCCCCCCCCCAAGAAAAACTTGATGTTGCCAGCCTTCAGCGTGACGACCTCAAAGCTGCCTTTCAGACAGATTTATATCGCAGGCGCAAAGACACAGCGGACCCAGCAGACACCTCCCATGAAACACTCTGGGAACAACTGAAAACTGCTATTGCAAAATCCTCTGCAGAAGTCGTGGGCTTTGCTAGAAAGAGGAACAAAGACTGGTTTGACGAAAACGACGTAGAGATTTAGGAACTCCTAGCATAAAAAAGAGCCGCCCATCAGGCCCACCTAGCCCAGCCTTCCTGCCCTGTGAAGAAGTCTGCCTTCCGCCTCATCTGCAGCAGTCTCCAGCTCAAGCTTAGAGAGCTCCAGAACGAGTGGTGGACCACACTCGCACAGAGGACCCAGCTTTGCGCTTACAACGGTGACTACAAGGGCTTCTACGAAGCACTGAAAGCAGTGTATGGCCCCAGGCACTTGCTACAAAGTCCCCTGCGAGGAGCTGATGGACAGGCACTCCTCACAGATAATACTTCCATCTTGAACCGCAGGTCGAAATACTTTAAGAACCTCTTCAGCGCTGAGCTCACTGTTAAAAAAGCAGTCATCCTCCAAATCCCACACCTCCCAGTAAAGGTTGAATTGGACAAACCGCCCACCACTGAAGAGACCCTCACAGCCATCCACCAGCTCAAGAGTGGCAAAGCAGCAGGCATTGACGGAATCCCGCCAGAGATCTGGAAACATGGGGGCCCAGCACTGCACAACAAGCTCCACGACCTCTTTCTCTGCTGCTGGGAGAAAGGAACACTACCAAAGGATCTCCGTGATGCAGTCGTCATCAGTCATCACCATGTACAAGAACAAAGGAGAGAAGTCTGCCTGCTCCAACTATCGTAGAATTACCCTGCTGTACATTGCCGGGAAAATTCTCGCAAGGCTGCTCCTGAATTGGCTGGTACCTGCCATCGATGAAGAACACCTCCCAGAGGGCCAGTGTGGCTTCAGAGCCAACAGGAGCACCACCGACATGGTCTTTGTGCTGAGACAGCTTCAGGAGAAGTGCCGCGAGCAGAACAAAGGGCTGTACGTAACGTTTGTCGACCTAACACTGTGAGCAGGCAAGGCATGTGGCAGATCCTGGAGCGACTTGGCTGTCCCCCAAAGTTCCTCAGCATGATCGTCCAGCTACACGAGGACCAGCAAGGCCAGGTCAGACTCAACAATGACCTCTCAGAACCATTCCCCATTCTCAACGGTGTGAAGCAGGGCTGCGTGCTGGCACCGACCCTCTTCACCATCTTTTTTAGCATGGTGTTGAAGCAGGCCACAGTGGACCTCGACGATGACGACGCAGTGTACATCAGGTATCGTCTCGATGGCAGCTTGTTTAACCTCAGACGACTGCAGGCCCACACCAAAACCCTAGACCGACTGATTCGTGAGCTGCTCTTTGCTGATGACACTGCCCTCATTGCACACACAGAGAGAGCCTTGCAGCGCATCACGTTCTGCTTCGCAGATGCTGCCCAGCTCTTTGGACTTGAGGTCAGTCTGAAAAAGACAGAGGTCCTCCATCAGCCGGCACCCAAGGAAGAGCATCGCCCTCCCCACATCACCATTGGCGAGTCTGAACTGAAGTCAGTGCACCAGTTTACCTACCTTTGCTGCATCATCACGTCAGACGCCAAGCTGGAGAAGGAGCTGGACAGCAGGCTGGCAAAAGCGAACAGCGTTTTTCGGGCGACTATTCAAGCGGGCGTGGCACAATCAACAGCTGAAAACAGGCATCAAGATCAGCGTGTACAGAGCTATCGTTCTCACCACCTTGCTGTATGGTTCCGAGTCCTTGACCCTCTACCGCAGCCAACTACGATTCCTCGAACGCTTTCACCAGCGCTGCCTGCGTACCATTCTCGGCATTCACTGGAGTGACTATGTCACCAACGTCGAGGTCTTTGAACAGGCAGAAACTGTGAGCATCTAGGAAGGTTACAAAGTAAAGTAGATAATAGCACTGTCAGGGGAGAGAAATGTGCATGATCGACCAGTGATCATAGATCTACTGTGGCCAAAGCACACCAAAAAAAAAAAAAAAGAGATAGGAAAGAGAGGGGGCGCTAAAAAAGTGACTGAAAGCAATGCATATGGAAGCCCCCCCCCCCCCCGAAGGGGGGCGTATCACATATCCCACTGTTCCAGCCACTCAGTGCATGGAAATTTAAATCTAGGTCCCCCCAAGGGGGGTCCAGATATTTAGCCGGTGTGGACAGCTGTTTCGGTCTTGGCGACCTCTTCAGCACACCATCGGCAATACTGGAGGAGGCAGGAAATTCTGCCTACCTGCAATGACAAGCACATTTTACTGTGGTGTCTGCAGGGGCATACATTCCATGCCACCACCTAGAGCTAAATTTCCATGGCACCCTAAAAGAGAACCTACCAAAAGGGGGGAAGGGGTTGCAGTCGATATTGTAGTAGTAAATGAAAAGAAAAGGGGAGACTGCCAGTGCTAATATTTTAGGAAGATTAAAAAGTAAAGTAGATAATAGCACTGTCAGGGGAGAGAAATGTGCAGAAATGTGCATGATTGACCAGTGATCATAGATCTACTGTGGCCAAAGCACAAAAAAAAGAGATAGGAAATAGAGGGGGCGCTAAAAAAGTGACTGAAAGCAATGCATATGGAAGCCCCCCCCCCGAAGGGGGGCGTATCACATATCCCACTGTTCCATTTCATTGATTGGCTCCATTTTTTTTTGTCCCTCTGGCACTATACAGTGATCGGGGACTAGCTGTTACGATCTCTAGTTAACAGGACGCTACATATACAAGAAGATCAAGTATTTAAAACTGAAGTTAACAATTCTTATTCTCTCATGGAGTTAGATTTGGTCTCTCACCCAAAAAACCTCGGTCGAGTTATATACAATATATAGTCTATTTTATTACAGAAAAAAATGTTAAAATGAGATTAAGATTTCAGGACCACCGGATAAGAATTCAAAACGTTAAAATTATTAAAACTATATACATACTACGGTCAGGATAAAGACCAAGACAAAAGTGGATCAGGGCCAGCAATGCTCATCGCTTTACTAAGTTAATTTGTTCTTTATATTAGTTCGGTAAAAATAGAGAGATTCAGAATATCTGCTATTTTGGCAATAGTGTCAACATCGGCAGTGTCATGTATAGCCTGAAGAGACGAGGCTCCCGGATACACGGTTCTAAGATCTGCACACTCGGCGGCGAAAGCCACACACTCCAAGACCGCATGGTCAGGGGTGAAGCCCTCGCCGCAGAGACATGACGGGCGAGCCAATCTGGCACACCAGCCACCTGTGCAGATCCTGTTAATTGCCCCGTCTACGAAGGGCAGTTTGTAAATAGCGTGGTTTTTCTTAATTCTATAGGCAAGGACGCCCGGAAAGTCCCTGGCCAACAATAAGTTATTTTCATTATTGATCTCAGTTATTACTTTATTAACTTTATTTTTAACTTCTTGAATAGTATGTGAGAGCCGCACGGGCTGGGCGCCCGGCACGCCCGACGCGCCAGCCCGGGCGGCCCTGTCAGCAGCCTCATTACCAAGGATACCGACATGGGCGGGGACCCACTGGAGATCGACACTGATCCCTCTAGCACTGAGTTGATTGATGTATAAATTTATCTCTAATACGATATCGGGTCTGCCAGATTGGTCATAATGTTGTAAACTCTGCAACGCTGATTTAGAGTCAGTGCAGATTAGATATTAGTACATCTGCAGCGGCAGGGTCAGCACGTGATCAAGGGCCATTAGAATGGCCACCAGCTCTACTGTGCAAATGGCCCAGCCGCTACCCAGACTATAACTGATAGTTTTAGATAAGGACGGGATAAACACACCGCTCCCTGCATCGCCGGCATCGTTTATAGATCCATCGGTATATGCAGTGAGCGAGTGTGAATACTGGGTTTCCAAAAACTCCAGAGTCACTAGTCTCTGGAGATTTGGATTACTTTTCTTATTAATATTGGGCATTCTGTAGTAATTGTGGCCGCGAGGAGAGTCCAAGGTGGATAAGGAGAGAGCGGAACCGATTTAATTGTCTGGGGAGCCACAGCGGCCCTATCATGGACCTTGCGAACCAGTGAGGTTAAAGACGGCTGAATTTTTCGTTTTTGTATAGCATGGATGGCTAGTTTCAGTCGATCCATGTTAATTTCATTATAAAACGTTTCCTGGGCGTTATTAGAGATATTAAATATACGATTGATATAGTTGGCACAGAATTTCAAACGATATTGTTCCAGAGGAAGCATCTTGGTGAGGGCATAGACCGCTTTATTTGATGTAAAGTCTGGCACCTCCATAATGCACTTTAGCGATCTCATTTCTGCGGATTCCAGCATTTTAAGTACTCGTTTAGAGGCCGAAAGGAAACATTCCGCTCCGTAGTTGAGATTAGAACGCACCAGTGCATGATGGAGGTGCAAGAGTAATTTGGTGCTTCTGCCCCACACCTCATGCTTAAGTAATCTAATTATGTTTACGGCTTTATTTGCTCTACAAATAAGGCTATTTATATGTTGTGTCCAGTTTAAAGTGGACGTGAATAATACGCCCAGGAATTTGATTTGAGTTAGCGGATGATCAAATGTTTAACTCATTCTACCCCAGACACACGACAGCAAGATAAGGATCGACCATGATAGTTCAAGGGTGGTGCCAGAATAGCTTGGCGCCTATGGGCGCCAAGCTATTCTGGCATCACCCTTGAACTATCATGGTCGATCTGTGTCCTGCACTAGAGTGCAGTCTTCAGAGGACAACAGCAAAATTTGGGGATTTCGGTGTTGGGGTAGAATGAGTTAATGCCAAAATTGCTTACAGATATTGGAATGCTAAACTTAGCCTTCCTAGTACTGAAAATTATTAATTGTGTGTTTTTTTCCGGAGCCAACTCAAATCCGTTATTTTCTAGGTATTTCTGTACTAAATCAATAACCTTCTGAAATTTCATAGTTTTTTCACGAGATATTTTCCTCTCATGGGAATTTATAGTTTTAACCGGTTTCCATATGACTATGTCATCCGCGTACTGAGATATTTGAAAGAACTATTAGTGTATTTATCTAATTTAGTTTAAGATAAACCGGGAGATCCGCCATCATAATGTTAAATAAGGTAGGAGCTAGACAGGTACCTTGAGGTACTCCACAATCAGTTTTATATGTTTTTGAGAGGGCCTGCCCATGTTTGACCTGGAAGGTTCGTTGTAAAAAAAAATTTAAGATATTTATGAATATTACCAGTTAGACCAAGCGTACCTACCTTATACAGTATTTTTTTTATGCCAAACGACGTCAAACGCTCGTTTGACGTCGAAAAAGCAGGCCATGACCTTTTGATTTTTCTTAAAGGCCTGCTTAATTGATGATGATAATGTGTATAGCTGGTCGGATACAGATCTATATTTCCGAAATCCGGCTTGAACGTTAGGAATAACATTATTTTTATCAAAAAAATATTCAAGTCTATTTTTGACTAACCGCTCAAATACTTTACTTATGTGCGGTGTTAAGGTTATATGTCTGCACGAAAAAAACTAAATTTCGTGGGTTTTTAGGTTTGGAAATAGGAATGACCAAACCATGTTGCCAGGCCAAGGGGAAGTGGCCCTCTTCGTAACATAGGTTAAACAATCTTAATAATAACTTCCTTCCTTCAAGGGGAAGGTTTTTCAGCATAATATATGTTATATTGTCATGTCCCGGGGAGATTTTGGTTGATCTGACCTGAGACAAGACAGAGTTTAGTTCCTCCATAGTAAAAGGAAGATTAATCATGGCAGTATCTCCCGGTTCAGGAGCTGCCGAGTCGTTTAATATTAGCTTATTTTCCTCTGCTGCTCTAAAATTTTTGGCAGCAGGGTTAAATTTATCCGTAGTACAAATGTTAGCAAAAGTTTCCGCCAGGATTTCTGCTTTGTCCTGGTCGGTAGAATACACTAGGTTATTAACTACAAGTGGAGTAGGAGAAGGATTATTTATGTTTTTAAACTTTTTTACAATTTTCCATGCCCTGGCCATATCCGTAGGAGAGTTAATTTCCTTAATGATCATACCACCTAAGCGTTTGAGTTTAGCCAAGGCAATGGTTTTATTACATTGTACATTTGCCGATTTCATAGCCACATGGTCTTCTGAATTCCTAGTTTTTTTTCCATTTATTATATGCTTTCTTTTTCTCCTTCACAGCCCTATCGCATTCATCGTTCCACCAGACATTAGAAGGTTTGTCGGGTGGAGCTCCCCTGCTTCGTGGAATTGCTGCATCAGCAGCGTTTATTATCACATTAGTTAAGGTATTATTCAGAGTTTCGATGTTAGTAATATCGATATTATCTTTATTTTGATTAAAGATTTTCTGAAATAAAGGCCAGTTTGCTTTATCGTATTGAAATTTCCCAATGCTTTGGGGGAGGTTATTGATTAATTGTGATTTAAGGTTAAGTTCCAAGGATATGGGTAGATGATCACTCCCCATCGGATCATCACCCAGCACCCAAGAAACATCTAGATAGATATTATTGGAGGCTAAAGTTAAATCTACCGCCGATGGGTGCAGTTGTTTTCTGTCGGGGATTCTAGTAAAATCACCACTATTTAAAATAAGAAGATTTGATTTTGATATATCGTCAGCCTGTTTATGTGCTATATTTCGAGTGTCGGGAATTTTCGCGTGCCATAGCGGGTGGTGGATGTTAAGGTCCCCCATAACCATCCACCCACCACCCGGCAGGGCACGCAACCATTCCAGACCTGTTGGAGAGACCGATTTCGGGGCATAAAGATTAAGAATATTAATAACTTTATGCGTATTAGTTTTAATTTGGATATAACTACTATAAATGGGGTGTATTTCGTGCAAAGGAACTGGTGACTGCATAACTAAATGATCAATCCCTGTTTTGATGTATATGGCTGTATAAATTTTATCATTAAATTTAGTGTGTGACTCAACAACAGGGGAATAATGATATCCCCTGATGAGAGGTAATTTAGCTTTAGTCCTTAACAGGGATTGCAAGCAGATTACATGAAAATCATTTTTTTCCAAATAATTGTTTAAGTAGTGGATATTAGTATTAATCGCGCGACAGTTCCATTGAAGGATTTTTAAGTTTTCACTATTTAACACACCCATGACGGCGGAGGAAACTTATCACTACTGTCCTGGGGTTTATTATGACCATCTAGTCAAATTACATCAGGGTTCGTGAGCAGGGGAACCAGGATAGTCATGATGAGTTGATTGAACTGCAGCATGGCCATCACGATCCCCTGCACATTTCCTTCCGATACTGCCGTGATTAACATTTGCCGATGTCCCTGAGCATAAAGTCCTTCAGCCCAGGGCCACCGGCAGCTTGTCGGACCTCACCGAATCTAAGAGTTCTTCGGGGAGGTAAGGACTGCTCCATCTCCTCCTCCATCAACGATGGGGGTGGAGGTGGAAGGGGGGGGGGGAGATTTATCATTCCCTACTGTAGCATCTGTTTTAGCTTGTGGTATATTATTGGTTAGGATGTCTCTATACGACAGTGTCTGGCTACTTTTTATCTGTGAAGCAGGTTTGTTGAGAGAGGGCTGTGAACGAGTAGCAGGGATTCTGGTCCATGCTGTGGCATCCAGACCTTTCGGTAACTGAGCTTTTGTGGAAACCTCATCCTTTTTCTTAATAGTTTTGATCTGGGCCCTCCTCGTGGCCTCATTATATGGTATATAGTTTTCATTTCTTATTCTGTTGGCCTCTCTATGGAGGATTATTTGGGGACATTTCTGGTAGGCTGCACTATGTGCGCCACCACAGTTAACACATTTTGGTGTTGTGGTGTCAAGACAGGCGTCCCGGACATGGTCACGGCCGCCACATCTGACACACACAGCCTGTTTCGCCCTGCACGCTCGAGTCGTATGCCCCAACCTGCAGCATTTGGTACAGCGTAAAACAGGAGGGGCGTACGGCTCAACCGGGAGGTGATGGACTCCTATTTTAATTCTAGCTGGTAACTTAGTTGTATCGAAGAAATCTATCTTGATCGCCCTCGAAGGGGTCCCGTTCCTGTTAGTGAGCCTGGTCACCTCAGTCTTGTATCCCTGTTCAACAAGTAGATCTTTTAATTGTTTTGTATCCTCGGCGAGGGGGATCCCGTGGGCCACCCCCACAACCCTGGGTGTGGGGACGGTACACTCAACCTCCGCCCCACCGAGGTTCTTCTTTGAGGCTAGAAGTTTCTGCGATCTAGAATTAGGACAAGAGACAATCCAGACGTCCCTACCTAATTGTCTCAGAGTGATCTCGGACGGGGCGACCCCGGCACCTTCGCAGAGGTGGGGCTGAAGGGTACCATGATCCCGCAGTCTGGAAGATCCAGTCCCCCGGTCATGGACCCTAACTGGGTAGGTGCACCACACCTCGGCAGCGGCGCCAGTGCCGCCACCCTCCGAGTCCGCTGCCTATTTGTTTTTCTGTTGACCACTTGCCTAAAAGGAGTTCTAAGTGGGGGCTCCCTACCCTCACTCCCACCGACGGCAGAATTGCCGTCGCCGGCGGGAGGGGGCGGGCCGCCCACCACTTGACCTGTAGCAATAACAGTTTTAGGTGAGGTATCCCCATCCGCACTCCCACCGTCGACAGCAGCTTCGTCGGCGGTGAGAGGAGGTGGGAATCCATCCATGGTTGACTGAGCAGGAGAATTTTGATGGATAAGGGGGGATAGTCGGCGCAGTGAAGAATCATCTTCCATCACGTCGACCGATCCCCCCCCCCCCCCCCCCCGACTGAGCCCCCTAGTGAGGCCCCGCCAGGGGATAAAATAGGCAGACTAGCTCCGCCTTCGGAACTAACAGCGAAAGTCGGTGCATGCGGGTTTGAGACATCGCTGGCCCTAGCCCTAGCCCGTGCCCTAGCCCTGGCCCTAGCCCGTGCCCTAGCCCGTGCCCTAGCCCTGGCCCTAGCCCTGGCCCTAGCCCGTGCCCTAGCCCTAGCCCGTGCCCTAGCCCGTTTGTGCTTAGTCTTCTTGCGTTTTTTTCTCTTTCCTCTAGAGGGAGTATCCTGACCGTTTTCTAAGACCGACGAGGAACCAGATCCATCGTCGGTCTCAGTCGAAGAAGACAGTGACCCGAGCAGAAAGTCCATATAAGTGTACCTCTGCCGGGCCAACCTATGCTTAAAAATTCCAGTTAAGATTCAAGTTAAGATTCAAAGAATAAAAATTAGTTAAATTAGTTAAAAATTTATCTCTAAGCCCAAGTCACTTGACCTTTGACACCAGTTCTTGCCATCAAGTCAGTTCTATACTAGGTGGTCCTTAAAAGTACTGTCAGCTGTTAAGTAGAAGGCCGTAGTGTAGAATAGCAGGCGGGCGTAGCAAACTTTGAAGTCGTTTCAAGATGTCTGCCGGCTGTGGATGGTCGGAGCCCGTAGCAGACAGCACGAGGTGAAGCGCGGATAGTAGTAGGAAGCAGGAGGCACGAGGCGCGGCGACTGAGCTGTGGTAGCGACGCGTGTCTGAAGTGGCTGTGAGCTGCGTATGCCACTGTTCCAGCCACTCAGTGCATGGAAATTTAAATCTAGGTCCCCCCCCCCCCCCAAGGGGGGTCCAGATATTTAGCAGGTGTGGACAGCTGACAGCTGTTTCGGTCTTGGCGACCTCTTCAGCACACCATCGGCAATACTGGAGGAGGCAGGAAATTCTGCCTACCTGCAATGACAAGTACATTTTACTGTGGTGTCTGCAGGGGCATACATTCCATGCCACCACCTAGAGCTAAATTTCCATGCACCCTAAAAGAGAACCTACCAAAAGGGGGGAAGGGGTTGCAGTCGATATTGTAGTAGTAAATGAAAAGAAAAGGGGAGACTGCCAATACTAATATTTTAGGAAGGTTACAAAGTAAAGTAGATAATAGCACTGTCAGGGGAGAGAAATGTGCATGATCGACCAGTGATCATAGATCTACTGTGGCCAAAGCACAAAAAAAAGAGATAGAAAAGAGAGGGGGCGCTAAAAAAGTGACTGAAAGCAATGCATATGGAAGCCCTGCCTCCTCCAGTATTGCCGATGGTGTGCTGAAGAGGTCGCCAAGACCGAAACAGCTGTCCACACCGGCTAAATATCTGGACCCCCCTTGGGGGGACCTAGATTTAAATTTCCATGCACTGAGTGGCTGGAACAGTGGGATATGTGATACGCCCCCCTTCGGGGGGGGGGGGGGGCTTCCATATGCATTGCTTTCAGTCACTTTTTTAGCGCCCACTCTCTTTCCTATCTCTTTTTTTTTTTTTTTTTGTTCTTTGGCCACAGTAGATCTATGATCACTGGTCGATCATGCACATTTCTCTTCCCTGATAGTGCTATTATCTACTTTACTTTGTAACCTTCCTAAAATATTAGCACTGGCAGTCTCCCCTTTTCTTTTCATTTACTACTACAATATCGACTGCAACCCCTTCCCCCCTTTTGGTAGGTTCTCTTTTAGGGTGCATGGAAATTTAGCTCTAGGTGGTGGCATGGAATGTATGCCCCTGCAGACACCACAGTAAAATGTGCTTGTCATTGCAGGTAGGCAGAATTTCCTGCCTCCTCCAGTATTGCCGATGGTGGGCTAAAGAGGTCGCCAAGACCGAAACAGCTGTCCACACCTGCTAAATATCTGGACCCCCCCTTGGGGGGGACCTAGATTTAAATTTTCATGCACTGAGTGGCTGGAACAGTGGGATATGTGATACGCCCCCCCCCCCTTCGGGGGGGGGCTTCAACATGCATTGCTTTCAGTCACTTTTTTAGCGCCCACTCTCTTTCCTATCTCTTTTTTTGTGCTTTGGCCACAGTAGATCTATGATCACTGGTCGATCATGCACATTTCTCTCCCCTGACAGTGCTATTATCTACTTTACTTTGTAACCTTCCTAAAATATTAGCACTGGCAGTCTCCCCTTTTCTTTTCATTTACTACTACAATATGGACTGCAACCCCTTCCCCCCTTTTGGTAGGTTCTCTTTTAGGGTGCATGGAAATTTAGCTCTAGGTGGTGGCATGGAATGTATGCCCCTGCAGACACCACAGTAAAATGTGCTTGTCATTGCAGGTATCAGAATTTCCTGCCTCCTCCAGTATTGCCGATGGTGTGCTGAAGAGGTCGCCAAGACCGAAACAGCTGTCCACACCGGCTAAATATCTGGACCCCCCTTGGGGGGACCTAGATTTAAATTTCCATGCACTGAGTGGCTGGAACAGTGGGATATGTGATACGCACCCTTCTGGGGGGGGGGGGCTTCCATATGCATTGCTTTCAGTCACTTTTTTTTAGCGCCCCCTCTCTTTCCTATCTCTTTTTTTGTGCTGTGGCCACAGTAGATCTATGATCACTGGTCGATCATGCACATTTCTCTCCCCTGACAGTGCTGTTATCTACTTTACTTTGTAACCTTCCTAAAATATTAGCCCTGGCAGTCTCCCCTTTTCTTTTCATTTGTGAGCATCTAGGCTTTGCTGCTGCGGACACAGCTCCGCTGGGCGGGGCACGTCTCCAGGATGGAGGATTATCGCCTACCCAAGATCACCCTGTTCGGCGAGCTCGCCACTGGACATCGAGACAGAGGGGCACCAAAGAAGAGATACAAAGAAGTCACTTAGTGCCTGCCAAATCGACCACCGCCAGTGGTCTTCACTTGCTGCGAACCGCGACACCTGGCGCTCCACCATTTACAAGGCAGCCGTCTCCTTTGAGGACTCTCGCAAAGCTAGCCTTAAGGCTCAGGAGAAAAAAACAGAGATGTCGAAACTCAGAACCCTGGCCAGACCTCCCTCTGCAGCCACTGCGGTCGAACCTGCCTGTCCCGGATTGGCCTCCGCAGTCACGAGCATGCCTGCAGACGTCGTGGACAACCCCTATAGAATCGTCGTTCGCGAAGTCAAGCCAAGAGACTATGTGATTCGCCCCATGTACCCACACCAGTACACACAGTTGTTTCTTCTTTGCGACACCCCAGTAGCAAAATGTCTTCGGGCGCACGATGGCTGTCGTGGGCCCGATGATCTTTACATACTGGCCATGTACTGTATTGTATAGCAAGCAAAGTACTGATATATTGTATAGCAAGCAAAGTACTGATATATTGTATAGCAAGCAAAGTACTGATATATTGTATAACAAGCCAATTACTGATATATTGTATAACAAGCCAATTACTGATATATTGTATAACAAGCAAATTACTGATATATTGTATAGCCAAATTACTGATATATTGTATAACAAGCAAATTACTGATATATTGTATAGCAAGCAAAGTACTGATATATTGTATAACAAGCAAATTACTGATATATTGTATAGCAAGCAAATTACTGATATATTTATAGCAAGCCAATTACTGATATATTGTATAACAAGCAAAGTACTGATATATTGTATAGCAAGCAAAGTACTGATATATTGTATAGCAAGCAAATTACTGATATATTGTATAACAAGCAAAGTACTGATATATTGTATAGCAAGCAAATTACTGATATATTGTATAACAAGCAAATTACTGATATATTGTATAACAAGCAAAGTACTATTTGTCAAATTGCTTGATGTACTTTTTTCTACCGCCGTGAGATGGCCTTAGTCGCCTGCTCGGCGTTAAACCCAAATAACTAACTAACTAACTAACTACTTTTTTCTTGACCAAGACCCCATAAGTAGCGGGTCACCCGTGTGTTTACATGGCTAACTATGAAATGGTTAGTTGGGGTTAGCAAACAATTAATAATAATAATAATAATAATAATAATAATAATAATAATAATAATAATAATAATAATAATAATAACGGTATTTATAATGCGCTTTTCTTATAATAATTATAACTCTAAGCGCGCACTCACAACTCGCGCACACATGCGCACGCTTTTGACAATGACTCACGTGTCACAAATATATTACGACAGTCAGTTTGGGGTGGGGAATGTGGTGATGCTATAGTGCTAGAACTGTTGAAATAGGTGAGTTTTGAGGGCGGACTGGAAGGAGGAGAGAGAGTGTTTCTGACGGAGAGAGAGTGGGAGAGTGTTCCAGGTGGATGGACCATAAACGGAGAAGGAGCGGGGGCCGAAAGTGTAGAGTTTGGTGCGGGGGATGTGGAGGTGGAGAGGGTCGGAGGCGGAGCGGAGGGAGCGGGAAGGAGTGTAGGGGGAAGTAAGTTGGAGAGATAGGCAGGAGCGTAGTTGTTCAGGGATTTGTAGCAGAGAGACAGAATCTTGTATTGGATGCATTGGAGGATGGGGAGCCAGTGAGCACAATTCTCCACATTATGCGAGAAGGGACTATACTAACTTGTCAAACGCAGTGCGGCGAAGACCAAAAGTACAACAGCGTGTCTATGCATGTTGGTATGTCGTGCCACGGGCCGATCCAGCATCTGTCAAGTGCAAAAAAAATTCAAACTGACCAATCACAACAATCGTTATTTGACGTGCTGGCCTTACATTACTTTGTCCAATGAAAATCTGGCTCTTCTCAACCGGACTATAGTCGTACCACGTTTTGAGTGCTCAAACTTTTCAGTAAAATGAATTGTCAATTTTTGTCCTGAAATAACTAAGATTTGCCCACCCATCTTTTTCCAAGCCGTGTAAGTAGGCAGGCGTAAGAGAGGTCCAGTGCTGCCTTATTTCCCAACAGTGAAACTCTCCCACGTAGCAAAGGAGAAGAAGAGCAAATAAGTCTTTCGACAGACCACATTCAATCTTCACCAGCAAACCCCAGTTAGTTAGTCGTTGTGTGTAGCAGTAGAACAAACCAAAACCTTAACCCATTCAGCCCTGACACATCACAGCAGGAGATGGGTCGACCATGATAATTCAAGGGTAGCGCCTGTCGGCGCCAAGCTAATCTGGCACTGCCCTTGAATTATCATGGTCGACCCATCTCCTGCAACTGGTGCATAGTCATTAGATGACGCCTCCAAAATTTGGGAAATACGGCCGTCGGACTGAATGAGTTAATAAGAGGCTTTCTTCAACAGATAACCCTTTCTGGCCTGGAGAAGGTCACTTTCAGATAATGAATGAATGAATGAATGAATGAATGAATGAAAATACATGTAACAAGGGGAATGACGGTACTACCAACCCCTTGACCGCAAAGAAAAAAAGTGTACATGATCCAGCCGCAATATACATAGATCCTCATGAGCCCCCGCGACTGAGAAGGTTCATGAAGATCTATGCCTCTTGCTAAGACCAATTTGAGTCCATGTTTCTTGGACTGTGTGGGTTTTCTCGTCTGTAAAGGGGTTGCAACTGCCCCAATGTCAATATCCGTGACGAGTGAAATCATTCCCACTTCCAAGTGTACTAAATGTAGCCGGAATGCGTGAGGTTCAGGCCAAGCTCTTCACTGAAGATCTCACCATGCAAAACACTGCAAATGTCCAAGTCATTCACCGCTCAGCTGCTGCCTCCGCTGACAAGTGACTGCCTTAGCAACTCGACGATCGTTTATGATTACGTCATTATTACCATGGCATCACTAGCAGCGTCGTTGAGTGATTTTTATCATCTCTCATTGAGATAGGGAAAGAGAGCGCGCTAACCGTGTGGGTCTTGCTAGGGGTTTTGTAGCGATGATTACTATCCGAAAAATAATCACATCAAAAGCCGTTACCCAAACACAGGGGGTGAAAATATTTAACGACTTAAGCCACTACAACGGTGATTTCAAAGGAAGAAATATACTGCTCGGTGTTGTTCGTTTGCAAAATATTTCCGTGTGAAGCTACAGGACTCGCGACCCCAGTAGCAACACGTCTTCGGGCTCACGACCGCCGCATTGCGCATGACTGTGCGCGGACCCACTGCCGCCGTCCTGGACCCGAGGATCTTTGCTTACTGAGCAGAAGATGAAACAGTGCCAATTGTCGTTCTCAGATGAAACAATGCCAATTGTCGTTCTCAGATGAAACAATGCCAATTGTCGTTCTCAGATGAAACAATGCCAATTGTCGTTCTCAGATGAAACAATGCCAATTGTCGTTCTCAGATGAAACAATGCCAATTGTCGTTCTCAGATGAAACAATGCCAATTGCCCTTCTCAGATGAAACAATGCCAATTGTCGTTCTCAGATGAAACAATGCCAATTGTCGTTCTCAGATGAAACAATGCCAATTGTCGTTCTCAGATGAAACAATGACAATTGTCGTTCTCAGATGAAACAATGACAATTGTCATTCTCAGATGAAACAATGACAATTGTCGTTCTCAGATGAAACAATGACAATTGTTGTTCTCAGATGAAACAATGCGAATTGTAGTTCTCAGATGAAACAATGCAAATTGCAGTTCTCAGATGAAAAAATGCGAATTGTAGTTCTCAGATGAAACAATGCGAATTGTAGTTCTCAGATGAAACAATGACAATTGTAGTTCTCAGATGAAACAATGCGATTTGTCGTTCTCAGATGAAACAATGCGAATTGTAGTTCTCAGATGAAACAATGCGAATTGTAGTTCTCAGATGAAACAATGCGATTTGTTGTTCTCAGATGAAACAATGCGAATTGTCGTTCTGAGATGAAACAATGCGAATTGTCGTTCTCAGATGAAACAATGCGAATTGTAGTTCTCAGATGAAACAATGCGAATTGTAGTTCTCAGATGAAACAATGCCAATTGTCGTTCTCAGATGAAACAATGCCAATTGTCATTCTCAGATGAAACAATGCCAATTGTAGTTCTCAGATGAAATGATGCCAATTGTTGTTCTCAGATACATTACGACATTGACATTGACATTGACGTGCACACCTCTTAATGTTGGTGTAGTTACAATTTAGATGTAGGTACCGATTATTGTCGCCATGATTTCTGCAGGAATAACAACATCCTGTCGTCCGGCATGAATCATGCCGACAAAAGTCGCCACCGACATCTAATGGTTAAACACAACTTCCTTCAGCAGACAACATATGTCAAAAGGAGTTAACAAAACAAACAGAAAACACTAAACTAAATTAACGCCACACACGTCAATACGGAACAGGGCCCATGTGTTTACATTTGTTATCTGAAAAATCAATGACAGATATAAGTAGGCTACATACTATTATTGTCGAAATGTTGATGCTAATAATCGTTCAGTAAAAGCAGTCGACTTGCGTTTTGTGTCAGGAATGTATGAAGTTAGTACATTACGCTCTGCATCACCAGTAGATGACTGGCAAACTACAAGCAGCACATTTCCCAGCGACTGACCCTTGGCTTGAACTCTCGCCTTGATCAAGAAGTCAGCAGTAACAGCCAGAGTGACAACATGACACTCGTGTGTAACGTCATCATTCGTTATCATGACGCCATTTGGCTGCGTGGTTCACTGGTTTGTTTCTGATTATTTTTGCAGAGAGAGAGAAAAAAACACATTTAGGGCTTTACGTCTTTTGTCCACCACGAAGGTGCTTTCAAAGACGGGCACCGAAATAGGGTCTGAACAAATTTTGACCCAAGCTGGATTCGATCCCGGGACCTTACGGTCGAGACCAACGCTCTACCACAGAGCCACCTGGCTCCCCCCCTAGAGAGAGAGAGAGAGAGAGAGAGAGAGAGAGAGAGAGAGAGAGAGAGAGAGAGAGAGAGAGAGAGAGAGAGAGAGAGAGAGAGAGAGAGAGAGAGAGAGAGAGAGAAACAATTGCCATGCAGACAGCCCATTTTCCGACACTGAGATTGGTCGGCACATAAATATTGCAAGGAGTCATTGCCTGTCTCCTAGAATCATTACCTTACCTGTAACTTTTAATTTCCTGGCCAATCCACAGTTCTGTCATCGCTCGCGAATCTACGTTGCACTGTCACTTGGGGCTGAACGCTTAGGTCAGGGCTAACCGGCACCTTACATCACAAATAACGATACACATGAGGGTGGCACAAGATATGGCCATGGCTTACTCGGAGAGCACAGTGACGCTACACACGAGCTACACAAATACGTTGCAATTCAAACTGTGAACTGATGCTGTGTTTGTAGAGGAAGGCATTAGCCGGCACGACCAGCATGGCCAGCACCACGTTTTAAACTTCGCTAGGCACCGCCACTCCTTGCCACCCAGTAAGCAATGGTCATCGAGCCCAGGACGGCGGTAGTGGGCTCGCGCACGACTGTGCGCGGGCCCACTACCGCCGTCCTGGGTCCGAAGGCGTTTTGCTTCTGGGGGAGGCCATCAGCCCTAGGACACCCACAGAGAAAAAAAAACCTAGCTGAGAAAGTGTGACTCGGAGACAGATTGATTGATTGATTGTACATTTGCTTAACGTCCCGACAGGAACAAGATTTTCTCAGGACTTGACTGCACTGCTCGTGGAAAAAAAAAAAAAAAAAAGAACATTGAATGTATGTCGGCAGCCGGTCTAATACGCTAAAATAAAGCCAAGACCATTTAGCAACACACATCCAATATCAAGAGCTACAGGCAGCGAAGACAGTAGGGAGAGTTTAAAAAGGAAAATACAGGTGAATGGACCAAGGACAGAAACACATGCCCCAGAATAGAGGGGAAAACCCACCTTGTGGGGCTGACAGGGTGACCCTGGGAACTAAAAAGTAGTTAACCCCACCCAAGTCCCCCAGGGCAGACCCGGGTGGGGTGACGCGGAGACAGGAGGCGTGAGATTGCCAGGGCTGAGGCCTTCTGGTCGAGTCCGTTGGCATCGTGCTCCTGGCGCAAATAATACAGATGGAGGCCCGTCTCGCGGCGGACCGGCACACACGGAATAAACTTGAGAACGATCATCTGACTGAAAGTCCAAGCGAAAAGATCAGCTTGTTCAAAACAGCACGTCCGATCAAAAGGTCCTGGTAAATCAATGCGAAGCAGTTGTAGTGCGCCTGAATTGATCCGTCTTCAGGTCGTAAGTACTCCGTAGGCAATAGCTGTCCCTGTGCGCCATATCCCGCCCGCTAGGGCCGTGCATTATCACGGGCCGTGCATTATCACGCTAGGGACGTGCATTATCACGCTAGAGCCGTCCCATATCAAGCTAGGGCCGTCCTTTATCACGCTACGATCGTCCATTATCACAGGCCGTCCATTATCACGCTAGGGCCGTCCATTATCACGCTAGGGCCGTCCATTATCACAGGCCGTCCATTATCACAAGCCGTCCATTATCACGCTAGGGCCGTCCATTATCACAGGCCGTCCATTATCACAGGCCGTCCATTATCACGCTAGGGCCGTCCATTATCACAGGCCGTCCATTATCACGCTAGGGCCGTCCATTATCACAGGCCGTCCATTATCACAGGCCGTCCATTATCACAGGCCGTCCATTATCACAGGCCGTCCATTATCACGCTAGGGCCGTCCATTACCACAGGCCGTCCATTATCACAGGCCGTCCATTATCACGCTAGGGTCGTCCATTATCACAGGCCGTCCATTATCACAGGCCGTCCATTATCAAGCTAGGGCCGTCCATTATCACAGGCCGTCCATTATCACAGGCCGTCCATTATCACAGGCCGTCCATTATCACGGGCCGTCCATTATCACAGGCCGTCCATTATCACAGGCCGTCCATTATCACAGGCCGTCCATTATCACAGGCCGTCCATTATCACAGGCCGTCCATTATCACGCTAGGGCCGTCCTTTATCACGGGCCGTCCAGCCGTCCATTATCACGATAGGGCCGTCTTTTATCACGGGCCGTCCATTATCACAGGCCGTCCATTATCACGATAGGGCCGTCCTTTATCACGGGCCGTCCATTATCACAGGCCGTCCATTATCACGATAGGGCCGTCCATTATCACGCTAGGGCCGTCCTTTATCACGCTAGGGCCGTCCATTATCACGGGCCGTCCATTATTACGCTAGGGCCGTCCTTTATCACGCTAGGGCCGTCCATTATCACGGGCCGTCCATTATCACGCTAGGGCCGTCCTTTATCACGCTAGGGCCGTCCATTATCAAAGGCCGTCCATTATCACGCTAGGGCCGTCCATTATCACGCTAGGGCCGTCCATTATCACGCTAGGGCCGTCCATTATCACAGGCCGTCCATTATCACGCTAGGGCCGTCCATTATCACAGGCCGTCCATTATCACAGGCCGTCCATTATCACGCTAGGGCCGTCCATTATCACGCTAGGGCCGTCCATTATCACGCTAGGGCCGTCCTTTATCACGCTAGGCTCGTCCTTTATCACGCTAGGGTCGTCCTTTATCACGCTAGGGCCGTCCATTATCACGGGCCGTCCATTATCACAGGCCGTCCATTATCATGCTAGGGCCGTCCATAATCACGGGCCGTCCATTATCACAGGCCGTCCATTATCACGCTAGGGCCGTCCATTATCACAGGCCGTCCATTATCACAGGCCGTCCATTATCACGCTAGGGCCGTCCATTATCACGGGCCGTCCATTATCACAGGCCGTCCATTATCACGCTAGGGCCGTCCATTATCACGCTAGGGTAGTCCATTATCACAGGCCGTCCATTATCACGCTAGGGCCGTCCTTTATCACGGGCCGTCCATTATCACAGGCCGTCCATTGTCACGATAGGACCGTCCTTTATCACGGCCCGTCCATTATCACAGGCCGTCCATTATCACGATAGGGCCGTCCTTTATCACGGGCCGTCCATTATCACGCTAGGGCCGTCCTTTATCACGCTAGGGTCGTCCTTTATCACGCTAGGGTCGTCCTTTATCACGCTAGGGCCGTCCTTTATCACGCTAGGGCCGTCCATTATCACGCTAGGGCCGTCCTTTATCACGCTAGGGTCGTCCTTTATCACGCTAGGGCCGTCCTTTATCATGCTAGGGCCGTCCTTTATCACGGGCCGTCCATTATCACGCTAGGGCCGTCCTTTATCACGCTAGGGTCGTCCATTATCACGCTAGGGCCGTCCATTATCACACTAGGGCCGTCCTTTATCACGCTAGGGCCGTCCTTTATCACGCTAGGGCCGTCCATTATCACAGCCCGTCCATTATCACGCTAGGGCCGTCCTTTATCACGCTAGGGCCGTCCTTTATCACGCTAGGGCCGTCCATTATCACGCTAGGGCCGTCCTTTATCACGCTAGGGCCGTCCTTTATCACGCTAGGGCCGTCCATTATCACGGGCCGTCCTTTATCACACTAGGGCCCTCCTTTATCACACTAGGGCCGTCCATTATCACGCTAGGGCCGTCCTTTATCACGGGCCGTCCATTATGACGCTAGGGCCGTCCATTATCACGGGACGTCCATTATCACGCTAGGGCCGTCCTTTATCACGCTAGGGCCGTCCTTTATCACGCTAGGGCCGTCCATTATCACGCTAGGGCCGTCCTTTATCACGCTAGGGTCGTCCTTTATCACGCTAGGGCCGTCCTTTATCACGCTAGGGCCGTCCATTATCTCGCTAGGGCCGTCCTTTATCACGGGCCGTCCATTATCACGGGCCGTCCATTATCACGCTAGGGCCGTCCTTTATCACGCTAGGGTCGTCCTTTGTCACGCTAGGGCCGTCCTTTATCACGGGCCGTCCTTTATCACGCTAGGGCCGTCCATTATCACGGGCAGTCCTTTATCACGCTAGGGCCGTCCTTTATCACGCTAGGGCCGTCCATTATCACGCTAGGGCCGTCCTTTATCACGCTAGGGCCGTCCTTTATCACGGGCCGTCCATTATCACGCTAGGGCCGTCCTTTATCACGCTAGGGTCGTCCTTTATCACGCTAGGGCCGTCCTTTATCACGTTAGGGTCGTCCTTTATCACGCTAGGGTCGTCCTTTATCGCGCTAGGGCCGTCCATTATCTCGCTAGGGCCGTCCTTTATCATGGGCCGTCCATTATCACGGGCCGTCCATTATCACGCTAGGGCCTTCCTTTATCACGCTAGGGCCGTCCTTTATCACGCTAGGGTCGTCCTTTATCACGCTAGGGCCGTCCTTTATCACGGGCCGTCCTTTATCACGCTAGGGCCGTCCATTATCACGGGCCGTCCATTATCACGGGCCGTCCATTATCACGCTAGGGCCGTCCTTTATCACGCTAGGGCCGTCCATTATCTCGCTAGAGCCGTCCTTTATCACGGGCCGTCCATTATCACGGGCCGTCCATTATCACGCTAGGGCCGTCCATTATCACGCTAGGGCCGTCCTTTATCACGCTAGGGCCGTCCTTTATCACGCTAGGGCCGTCCTTTATCACGCTAGGGCCGTCCATTATCTCGCTAGGGCCGTCCTTTATCACGGGCCGTCCATTATCACGCTAGGGCCGTCCTTTATCACGCTAGGGCCGTCCTTTATCACGCTAGGGCCGTCCATTATCACGCTAGGGCCATCCTTTATCACGCTAGGGCCGACCTTTATCACGGGCCGTCCATTATCATGATAGGGCCGTCCATTATCACGGGCCGTCCATTATCACGCTAGGGCCGTCCTTTATCACGCTAGGGCCGTCCTTTATCACGCTAGGGCCGTCCATTATCACGCTAGGGCCATCCTTTATCACGCTAGGGCCGTCCTTTATCACGGGCCGTCCATTATCATGCTAGGGCCGTCCTTTATCACGCTAGGGTCGTCCTTTATCACGCTAGGGTTGTCCTTTATCACGCTAGGGCCGTCCTTTATCACGCTAGGGCCGTCCATTATCTCGCTAGGGCCGTCCTTTATCACGCTAGGGCCGTCCATTATCTCGCTAGGGCCGTCCATTATCTCGCTAGGGCCGTCCTTTATCACGGGCCGTCTATTATCACAGGCCGTCCATTATCACGCTAGGGTCGTTCTTTATCACGCTAGGGCCGTCCTTTATCACGCTAGGGCCGTCCTTTATCACGCTAGGGCCGTCCTTTATCACGGGCCGTCCTTTATCACGCTAGGGCCGTCCATTATCACGGGCCGTCCATTATCACAGGCCGTCCATTATCACGCTAGGGCCGTCCTTTATCACGCTAGGGCCGTCCTTTATCACGGGCCGTCCTTTATCACGCTAGGGACGTCCATTTTCACGGGCCGTCCATTATCACGCTAGGGCCGTCCTTTATCACGCTAAAGGGCCGTCCTTTATCACGCTAGGGCCGTCCTTTATCACGCTAGGGTCGTCCTTTATCACGCTAGGGCCGTCCATTATCACAGGCCGTCCATTATCACGCTAGGGTCGTCCTTTATCACGCTAGGGCCGTCCTTTATCACGCTAGGGCCGTCCTTTATCACGCTAGGGCCGTCCTTTATCACGGGCCGTCCTTTATCACGCTAGGGCCGTCCATTATCACGGGCCGTCCATTATCACAGGCCGTCCATTATCACGCAAGGGCCGTCCTTTATCACGCTAGGGCCGTCCTTTATCATGCTAGGGCCGTCCTTTATCACGCTAGGACCGTCCTTTATCACGGGCCGTCCATTATCATGCTAGGGCCGTCCTTTATCACGCTAGGGTCGTCCTTTATCACGCTACGGCCGTCCTTTATCACGCTAGGGCCGTCCATTATCTCGCTAGGGCCGTCCATTATCTCGCTAGGGCCGTCCTTTATCACGGGCCGTCCATTATCACGGGCCGTCCATTATCACGCTAGGGTCGTCCTTTATCACGCTAGGGCCGTCCTTTATCACGCTAGGGCCGTTCTTTATCACGCTAGGGCTGTCCTTTATCACGGGCCGTCCTTTATCACGCTAGGGCCGTCCATTATCACGGTCCGTCCATTATCACAGGCCGTCTATTATCACGCTAGGGCCGTCCTTTATCACGCTAGGGCCGTCCTTTATCACGGGCCGTCCTTTATCACGGGCCGTCCTTTATCACGGGCCGTCCTTTATCACGCTAGGGACGTCCATTTTCACGGGCCGTCCATTATCACGCTAGGGCCGTCCTTTATCACGCTAGGGCCGTCCATTTTCACAGGCCGTCCATTATCTTGCTAGGGCCGTCCTTTATCACGCTAGTGCCGTCCTTTATCACGCTAAGGACGTCCATTTTCACGGGCCGTCCATTATCACGCTAGGGCCGTCCTTTATCACGCTAGGGCCGTCCATTTTCACAGGCCGTCCATTATCTCGCTAGGGCCGTCCTTTATCACGCTAGGGCCGTCCTTTATCACGCTAGGGACGTCTATTTTCACGGGCGGTCCATTATCATGCTAGGGCCGTCCTTTATCACGCTAGGGTCGTCCTTTATCACGCTAGGGTCGTCCTTTATCACGCTAGGGCCGTCCTTTATCACGCTAGGGCCGTCCATTATCTCGCTAGGGCCGTCCATTATCTCGCTAGGGCCGTCCTTTATCACAGGCCGTCCATTATCACGGGCCGTCTATTATCACGCTAGGGTCGTCCTTTATCACGCTAGGGCCGTCCTTTATCACGCTAGGGCCGTCCTTTATCACGATAGGGCCATCCTTTATCACGGGCCGTCCTTTATCACGCTAGGGTCGTCCATTATCACAGTCCGTCCATTATCACAGGCCGTCCATTATCACGCTAGGGCCGTCCTTTATCACGCTAGGGCCGTCCTTTATCACGGGCCGTCCTTTATCACGGGCCGTCCTTTATCACGGGCCGTCCTTTATCACGCTAGGGACGTCCATTTTCACGGGCCGTCCATTATCACGCTAGGGCCGTCCTTTATCACGCTAGGGCCGTCCATTTTCACAGGCCGTCCATTATCTCGCTAGGGCCGTCCTTTATCACGCTAGGGCCGTCCTTTATCACGCTAGGGACGTCCATTTTCACGGGCCGTCCTTTATCACGCTAGGGCCGTCCATATTCACGGGCCGTCCATTATCACAGGCCGTCCTTTATCACGCTAGGGCCGTCCTTTATCACGCTAAGGCCGTCCTTTATCACGCTAGGGCCGTCCATTATCTCGCTAGGGCCGTCCTTTATCACGGGCCGTCCATTATCACGCTAGGGCCGTCCTTTATCACGCTAGGGCCGTCCTTTATCACGCTAGGGCCGTCCATTATCACGCTAGGGCCATCCTTTATCACGCTAGGGCCGACCTTTATCACGGGCCGTCCATTATCACGCTAGGGCCGTCCATTATCACGGGCCGTCCATTATCACGCTAGGGCCGTCCTTTATCACGCTAGGGCCGTCCTTTATCACGCTAGGGCCGTCCATTATCACGCTAGGGCCATCCTTTATCACGCTAGGGCCGTCCTTTATCACGGGCCGTCCATTATCATGCTAGGGCGGTCCTTTATCACGCTAGGGCCATCCTTTATCACGCTAGGGCCGACCTTTATCACGGGCCGTCCATTATCACGCTAGGGCCGTCCATTATCACGGGCCGTCCATTATCACGCTAGGGCCGTCCTTTATCACGCTAGGGCCGTCCTTTATCACGCTAGGGCCGTCCATTATCACGCTAGGGCCATCCTTTATCACGCTAGGGCCGTCCTTTATCACGGGCCGTCCATTATCATGCTAGGGCGGTCCTTTATCACGCTAGGTTCGTCCTTTATCACGCTAGGGTCGTCCTTTATCACGCTAGGGCCGTCCTTTATCACGCTAGGGCCGTCCATTATCTCGCTAGGGCCGTCCATTATCTCGCTAGGGCCGTCATTTATCACGGGCCGTCCATTATCACGGGCCGTCCATTATCACGCTAGGGTCGTCCTTTATCACGCTAGGGCCGTCCTTTATCACGCTAGGGCCGTCCTTTATCACGCTAGGGCCGTCCTTTATCACGGGCCGTCCTTTATCACGCTAGGGCCGTCCATTATCACGGGCCGTCCATTATCACAGGTCGTCCATTATCACGCTAGGGCCGTCCTTTATCACGCTAGGGCCGTCCTTTATCACGGGCCGTCCTTTATCACGGGCCGTCCTTTATCACGGGCCGTCCTTTATCACGCTAGGGACGTCCATTTTCACGGGCCGTCCATTATCACGCTAGGGCCGTCCTTTATCACGCTAGGGCCGTCCATTTTCACAGGCCGTCCATTATCTCGCTAGGGCCGTCCTTTATCACGCTAGGGCCGTCCTTTATCACGCTAGGGACGTCCATTTTCACGGGCCGTCCATTATCACAGGCCGTCCTTTATCACGCTAGGGCCGTCCTTTATCACGCTAGGACCGTCCTTTATCACGCTAGGGTCGTCCTTTATCACGCTAGGGCCGTCCTTTATCACGGGCCGTCCTTTATCACGGGCCGTCCTTTATCACGGGCCGTCCTTTATCACGCTAGGGACGTCCATTTTCACGGGCCGTCCATTATCACGCTAGGGCCGTCCTTTATCACGCTAGGGTCGTCCTTTATCGCGCTAGGGCCGTCCATTATCTCGCTAGGGCCGTCCTTTATCATGGGCCGTCCATTATCACGGGCCGTCCATTATCACGCTAGGGCCTTCCTTTATCACGCTAGGGCCGTCCTTTATCACGCTAGGGTCGTCCTTTATCACGCTAGGGCCGTCCTTTATCACGGGCCGTCCTTTATCACGCTAGAGCCGTCCATTATCACGGGCCGTCCATTATCACAGGCCGTCCATTATCACGCTAGGGCCGTCCTTTATCACGCTAGGGCCGTCCATTATCTCGCTAGGGCCGTCCTTTATCACGGGCCGTCCATTATCACGGGCCGTCCATTATCACGCTAGGGCCGTCCATTATCACGCTAGGGCCGTCCTTTATCACGCTAGGGCCGTCCTTTATCACGCTAGGGCCGTCCTTTATCACGCTAGGGCCGTCCATTATCTCGCTAGGGCCGTCCTTTATCACGGGCCGTCCATTATCACGCTAGGGCCGTCCTTTATCACGCTAGGGCCGTCCTTTATCACGCTAGGGACGTGCATTATCACGCTAGGGCCATCCTTTATCACGCTAGGGCCGACCTTTATCACGGGCCGTCCATTATCATGATAGGGCCGTCCATTATCACGGGCCGTCCATTATCACGCTAGGGCCGTCCTTTATCACGCTAGGGCCGTCCTTTATCACGCTAGGGCCGTCCATTATCACGCTAGGGCCATCCTTTATCACGCTAGGGCCGTCCTTTATCACGGGCCGTCCATTATCATGCTAGGGCCGTCCTTTATCACGCTAGGGTCGTCCTTTATCACGCTAGGGTTGTCCTTTATCACGCTAGGGCCGTCCTTTATCACGCTAGGGCCGTCCATTATCTCGCTAGGGCCGTCCTTTATCACGCTAGGGCCGTCCATTATCTCGCTAGGGCCGTCCATTATCTCGCTAGGGCCGTCCTTTATCACGGGCCGTCTATTATCACAGGCCGTCCATTATCACGCTAGGGTCGTTCTTTATCACGCTAGGGCCGTCCTTTATCACGCTAGGGCCGTCCTTTATCACGCTAGGGCCGTCCTTTATCACGGGCCGTACTTTATCACGCTAGGGCCGTCCATTATCACGGGTCGTCCATTATCACAGGCCGTCCATTATCACGCTAGGGCCGTCCTTTATCACGCTAGAGCCGTCCTTTATCACGGGCCGTCCTTTATCACGCTAGGGCCGTCTTTATCACGCTAGGGCCGTCCTTTATCACGCTAGGGCCGTCCATTATCACGCTAAGGCCGTCCTTTATCACGCTAGGGCCGTCCATTATCACGCTAGGGCCGTCCATTATCACGCTAAGGCCGTCCTTTATCACGCTAAAGGGCCGTCCTTTATCACGCTAGGGCCGTCCTTTATCACGCTAGGGTCGTCCTTTATCACGCTAGGGCCGTCCATTATCACAGGCCGTCCATTATCACGCTAGGGTCGTCCTTTATCACGCTAGGGCCGTCCTTTATCACGCTAGGGCCGTCCTTTATCACGGGCCGTCCATTATCACGCTAGGGCCGTCCTTTATCACGCTAAAGGGCCGTCCTTTATCACGCTAGGGCCGTCCTTTATCACGCTAGGGTCGTCCTTTATCACGCTAGGGCCGTCCATTATCACAGGCCGTCCATTATCACGCTAGGGTCGTCCTTTATCACGCTAGGGCCGTCCTTTATCACGCTAGGGCCGTCCTTTATCACGGGCCGTCCTTTATCACGCTAGGGCCGTCCATTATCACGGGCCGTCCATTATCACAGGCCGTCCATTATCACGCAAGGGCCGTCCTTTATCACGCTAGGGCCGTCCTTTATCATGCTAGGGCCGTCCTTTATCACGCTAGGACCGTCCTTTATCACGGGCCGTCCATTATCATGCTAGGGCCGTCCTTTATCACGCTAGGGTCGTCCTTTATCACGCTAGGGTCGTCCTTTATCACGCTAGGGCCGTCCTTTATCACGCTAGGGCCGTCCATTATCTCGCTAGGGCCGTCCATTATCTCGCTAGGGCCGTCCTTTATCACGGGCCGTCCATTATCACGGGCCGTCCATTATCACGCTAGGGTCGTCCTTTATCACGCTAGGGCCGTCCTTTATCACGCTAGGGCCGTTCTTTATCACGCTAGGGCCGTCCTTTATCACGGGCCGTCCATTATCACGCTAGGGCCGTCCATTATCACGGTCCGTCCATTATCACAGGCCGTCCATTATCACGCTAGGGCCGTCCTTTATCACGCTAGGGCCGTCCTTTATCACGGGCCGTCCTTTATCACGGGCCGTTCTTTATCACGGGCCGTCCTTTATCACGCTAGGGACGTCCATTTTCACGGGCCGTCCATTATCACGCTAGGGCCGTCCTTTATCACGCTAGGGCCGTCCATTTTCACAGGCCGTCCATTATCTTGCTAGGGCCGTCCTTTATCACGCTAGGGCCGTCCTTTATCACGCTAAGGACGTCCATTTTCACGGGCCGTCCATTATCACGCTAGGGCCGTCCTTTATCACGCTAGGGCCGTCCATTTTCACAGGCCGTCCATTATCTCGCTAGGGCCGTCCTTTATCACGCTAGGGCCGTCCTTTATCACGCTAGGGTCGTCCATTTTCACGGGCGGTCCATTATCATGCTAGGGCCGTCCTTTATCACGCTAGGGTCGTCCTTTATCACGCTAGGGTCGTCCTTTATCACGCTAGGGCCGTCCTTTATCACGCTAGGGCCGTCCATTATCTCGCTAGGGCCGTCCATTATCTCGCTAGGGCCGTCCTTTATCACAGACCGTCCATTATCACGGGCCGTCTATTATCACGCTAGGGTCGTCCTTTATCACGCTAGGGCCGTCCTTTATCACGCTAGGGCCGTCCTTTATCACGCTAGGGCCGTCCTTTATCACGGGCCGTCCTTTATCACGCTAGGGTCGTCCATTATCACGGTCCGTCCATTATCACAGGCCGTCCATTATCACGCTAGGGCAGTCCTTTATCACGCTAGGGCCGTCCTTTATCACGGGCCGTCCTTTATCACGGGCCGTCCTTTATCACGGGCCGTCCTTTATCACGCTAGGGACGTCCATTTTCACGGGCCGTCCATTATCACGCTAGGGCCGTCCTTTATCACGCTAGGGCCGTCCATTTTCACAGGCCGTCCATTATCTTGCTAGGGCCGTCCTTTATCACGCTAGTGCCGTCCTTTATCACGCTAAGGACGTCCATTTTCACGGGCCGTCCATTATCACGCTAGGGCCGTCCTTTATCACGCTAGGGCCGTCCATTTTCACAGGCCGTCCATTATCTCGCTAGGGCCGTCCTTTATCACGCTAGGGCCGTCCTTTATCACGCTAGGGACGTCTATTTTCACGGGCGGTCCATTATCATGCTAGGGCCGTCCTTTATCACGCTAGGGTCGTCCTTTATCACGCTAGGGTCGTCCTTTATCACGCTAGGGCCGTCCTTTATCACGCTAGGGCCGTCCATTATCTCGCTAGGGCCGTCCATTATCTCGCTAGGGCCGTCCTTTATCACAGGCCGTCCATTATCACGGGCCGTCTATTATCACGCTAGGGTCGTCCTTTATCACGCTAGGGCCGTCCTTTATCACGCTAGGGCCGTCCTTTATCACGATAGGGCCATCCTTTATCACGGGCCGTCCTTTATCACGCTAGGGTCGTCCATTATCACAGTCCGTCCATTATCACAGGCCGTCCATTATCACGCTAGGGCCGTCCTTTATCACGCTAGGGCCGTCCTTTATCACGGGCCGTCCTTTATCACGGGCCGTCCTTTATCACGGGCCGTCCTTTATCACGCTAGGGACGTCCATTTTCACGGGCCGTCCATTATCACGCTAGGGCCGTCCTTTATCACGCTAGGGCCGTCCATTTTCACAGGCCGTCCATTATCTCGCTAGGGCCGTCCTTTATCACGCTAGGGCCGTCCTTTATCACGCTAGGGACGTCCATTTTCACGGGCCGTCCTTTATCACGCTAGGGCCGTCCATATTCACGGGCCGTCCATTATCACAGGCCGTCCTTTATCACGCTAGGGCCGTCCTTTATCACGCTAAGGCCGTCCTTTATCACGCTAGGGCCGTCCATTATCTCGCTAGGGCCGTCCTTTATCACGGGCCGTCCATTATCACGCTAGGGCCGTCCTTTATCACGCTAGGGCCGTCCTTTATCACGCTAGGGCCGTCCATTATCACGCTAGGGCCATCCTTTATCACGCTAGGGCCGACCTTTATCACGGGCCGTCCATTATCACGCTAGGGCCGTCCATTATCACGGGCCGTCCATTATCACGCTAGGGCCGTCCTTTATCACGCTAGGGCCGTCCTTTATCACGCTAGGGCCGTCCATTATCACGCTAGGGCCATCCTTTATCACGCTAGGGCCGTCCTTTATCACGGGCCGTCCATTATCATGCTAGGGCGGTCCTTTATCACGCTAGGGCCATCCTTTATCACGCTAGGGCCGACCTTTATCACGGGCCGTCCATTATCACGCTAGGGCCGTCCATTATCACGGGCCGTCCATTATCACGCTAGGGCCGTCCTTTATCACGCTAGGGCCGTCCTTTATCACGCTAGGGCCGTCCATTATCACGCTAGGGCCATCCTTTATCACGCTAGGGCCGTCCTTTATCACGGGCCGTCCATTATCATGCTAGGGCGGTCCTTTATCACGCTAGGTTCGTCCTTTATCACGCTAGGGTCGTCCTTTATCACGCTAGGGCCGTCCTTTATCACGCTAGGGCCGTCCATTATCTCGCTAGGGCCGTCCATTATCTCGCTAGGGCCGTCATTTATCACGGGCCGTCCATTATCACGGGCCGTCCATTATCACGCTAGGGTCGTCCTTTATCACGCTAGGGCCGTCCTTTATCACGCTAGGGCCGTCCTTTATCACGCTAGGGCCGTCCTTTATCACGGGCCGTCCTTTATCACGCTAGGGCCGTCCATTATCACGGGCCGTCCATTATCACAGGTCGTCCATTATCACGCTAGGGCCGTCCTTTATCACGCTAGGGCCGTCCTTTATCACGGGCCGTCCTTTATCACGGGCCGTCCTTTATCACGGGCCGTCCTTTATCACGCTAGGGACGTCCATTTTCACGGGCCGTCCATTATCACGCTAGGGCCGTCCTTTATCACGCTAGGGCCGTCCATTTTCACAGGCCGTCCATTATCTCGCTAGGGCCGTCCTTTATCACGCTAGGGCCGTCCTTTATCACGCTAGGGACGTCCATTTTCACGGGCCGTCCATTATCACAGGCCGTCCTTTATCACGCTAGGGCCGTCCTTTATCACGCTAGGGCCGTCCTTTATCACGCTAGGGTCGTCCTTTATCACGCTAGGGCCGTCCTTTATCACGGGCCGTCCTTTATCACGGGCCGTCCTTTATCACGGGCCGTCCTTTATCACGCTAGGGACGTCCATTTTCACGGGCCGTCCATTATCACGCTAGGGCCGTCCTTTATCACGCTAGGGTCGTCCTTTATCGCGCTAGGGCCGTCCATTATCTCGCTAGGGCCGTCCTTTATCATGGGCCGTCCATTATCACGGGCCGTCCATTATCACGCTAGGGCCTTCCTTTATCACGCTAGGGCCGTCCTTTATCACGCTAGGGTCGTCCTTTATCACGCTAGGGCCGTCCTTTATCACGGGCCGTCCTTTATCACGCTAGAGCCGTCCATTATCACGGGCCGTCCATTATCACAGGCCGTCCATTATCACGCTAGGGCCGTCCTTTATCACGCTAGGGCCGTCCATTATCTCGCTAGGGCCGTCCTTTATCACGGGCCGTCCATTATCACGGGCCGTCCATTATCACGCTAGGGCCGTCCATTATCACGCTAGGGCCGTCCTTTATCACGCTAGGGCCGTCCTTTATCACGCTAGGGCCGTCCTTTATCACGCTAGGGCCGTCCTTTATCTCGCTAGGCCGTCCTTATCACGGGCCGTCCATTATCACGCTAGGGCCGTCCTTTATCACGCTAGGGCCGTCCTTTATCACGCTAGGGCCGTTCTTTATCACGCTAGGGCCGTCCTTTATCACGCTAGGGTCGTCCTTTATCACGCTAGGGCCGTCCTTTATCACGGGCCGTCCTTTATCACGGGCCGTACCTTTATCACGGGCCGTCCTTTATCACGCTAGGGCCGTCCATTTTCATGGGCCGTCCATTATCACGCTAGGGCCGTCCTTTATCACGCTAGGGTCGTCCTTTATCGCGCTAGGGCCGTCCATTATCTCGCTAGGGCCGTCCTTTATCATGGGCCGTCCATTATCACGGGCCGTCCATTATCACGCTAGGGCCGTCCTTTATCACGCTAGGGTCGTCCTTTATCACGCTAGGGTCGTCCTTTATCACGCTAGGGCCGTCCTTTATCACGGGCCGTCCTTTATCACGCTAGGGCCGTCCATTATCACGGGCCGTCCATTATCACAGGCCGTCCATTATCACGCTAGGGCCGTCCTTTATCACGCTAGGGCCGTCCATTATCTCGCTAGGGCCGTCCTTTATCACGGGCCGTCCATTATCACCGGCCGTCCATTATCACGCTAGGGCCGTCCATTATCACGCTAGGGCCGTCCTTTATCACGCTAGGGCCGTCCTTTATCACGCTAGGGCCGTCCTTTATCACGCTAGGGCCGTCCATTATCACGCTAGGGCCGTCCTTTATCACGGGCCGTCCATTATCACGCTAGGGCCGTCCTTTATCACGCTAGGGCCGTCCTTTATCACGCTAGGGCCGTCCATTATCACGCTAGGGCCGTCCTTTATCACGCTAGGGCCGACCTTTATCACGGGCCGTCCATTATCATGATAGGGCCGTCCATTATCACGGGCCGTCCATTATCACGCTAGGGCCGTCCTTTATCACGCTAGGGCCGTCCTTTATCACGCTAGGGCCGTCCATTATCACGCTAGGGCCGTCCTTTATCACGCTAGGGCCGTCCTTTATCACGGGCCGTCCATTATCATGCTAGGGCCGTCCTTTATCACGCTAGGGTCGTCCTTTATCACGCTAGGGCCGTCCTTTATCACGCTAGGGCCGTCCTTTATCACGCTAGGGCCGTCCATTATCTCGCTAGGGCCGTCCTTTATCACGCTAGGGCCGTCCATTATCTCGCTAGGGCCGTCCATTATCTCGCTAGGGCCGTCCTTTATCACGGGCCGTCTATTATCACAGGCCGTCCATTATCACGCTAGGGTCGTTCTTTATCACGCTAGGGCCGTCCATTATCACAGGCCGTCCATTATCACGCTAGGGTCGTCCTTTATCACGCTAGGGCCGTCCTTTATCACGCTAGGGCCGTCCTTTATCACGGGCCGTCCTTTATCACGCTAGGGCCGTCCATTATCACGGGCCGTCCATTATCACAGGCCGTCCATTATCACGCTAGGGCCGTCCTTTATCACGCTAGGGCCGTCCTTTATCACGCTAGGGCCGTCCTTTATCACGCTAGGGCCGTCCTTTATCACGGGCCGTCCATTATCATGCTAGGGCCGTCCTTTATCACGCTAGGGTCGTCCTTTATCACGCTAGGGCCGTCCTTTATCACGCTAGGGCCGTCCTTTATCACGCTAGGGCCGTCCATTATCTCGCTAGGGCCGTCCATTATCTCGCTAGGGCCGTCCTTTATCACGGGCCGTCCATTATCACGGGCCGTCCTTTATCACGCTAGGGCCGTCCATTATCACGCTAGGGCCGTCCTTTATCACGCTAGGGCCGTCCTTTATCACGCTAGGGCCGTCCTTTATCACGCTAGGGCCGTCCTTTATCACGCTAGGGCCGTCCTTTATCACGCTAGGGCCGTCCATTATCTCGCTAGGGCCGTCCTTATCACGGGCCGTCCATTATCACGGGCCGTCCATTATCACGCTAGGGTCGTCCTTTATCACGCTAGGGCCGTCCTTTATCACGCTAGGGCCGTTCTTTATCACGCTAGGGCCGTCCTTTATCACGGCTAGGGCCGTCCATTATCACGGTCCGTCCATTATCACAGGCCGTCCATTATCACGCTAGGGCCGTCCTTTATCACGCTAGGGCCGTCCTTTATCACGGGCCGTCCTTTATCACGGGCCGTTCTTTATCACGGGCCGTCCTTTATCACGCTAGGGACGTCCATTTTCACGGGCCGTCCATTATCACGCTAGGGCCGTCCTTTATCACGCTAGGGCCGTCCATTTTCACAGGCCGTCCATTATCTTGCTAGGGCCGTCCTTTATCACGCTAGGGCCGTCCTTTATCACGCTAAGGACGTCCATTTTCACGGGCCGTCCATTATCACGCTAGGGCCGTCCTTTATCACGCTAGGGCCGTCCATTTTCACAGGCCGTCCATTATCTCGCTAGGGCCGTCCTTTATCACGCTAGGGCCGTCCTTTATCACGCTAGGGACGTCCATTTTCACGGGCGGTCCATTATCATGCTAGGGCCGTCCTTTATCACGCTAGGGTCGTCCTTTATCACGCTAGGGTCGTCCTTTATCACGCTAGGGCCGTCCTTTATCACGCTAGGGCCGTCCATTATCTCGCTAGGGCCGTCCATTATCTCGCTAGGGCCGTCCTTTATCACAGGCCGTCCATTATCACGGGCCGTCTATTATCACGCTAGGGTCGTCCTTTATCACGCTAGGGCCGTCCTTTATCACGCTAGGGCCGTCCTTTATCACGCTAGGGCCGTCCTTTATCACGGGCCGTCCTTTATCACGCTAGGGTCGTCCATTATCACGGTCCGTCCATTATCACAGGCCGTCCATTATCACGCTAGGGCAGTCCTTTATCACGCTAGGGCCGTCCTTTATCACGGGCCGTCCTTTATCACGGGCCGTCCTTTATCACGGGCCGTTCTTTATCACGCTAGGGACGTCCATTTTCACGGGCCGTCCATTATCACGCTAGGGCCCTCCTTTATCACGCTAGGGCCGTCCATTTTCACAGGCCGTCCATTATCTCGCTAGGGCCGTCCTTTATCACGCTAGGGCCGTCCTTTATCACGCTAGGGACGTCCATTTTCACGGGCCGTCCTTTATCACGCTAGGGCCGTCCATTTTCACGGGCCGTCCATTATCACAGGCCGTCCTTTATCACGCTAGGGCCGTCCTTTATCACGCTAGGGCCGTCCTTTATCACGCTAGGGCCGTCCATTATCTCGCTAGGGCCGTCCTTTATCACGGACCGTCCATTATCACGCTTGGGCCGTCCTTTATCACGCTAGGGCCGTCCTTTATCACGCTAGGGCCGTCCATTATCACGCTAGGGCCATCCTTTATCACGCTAGGGCCGACCTTTATCACGGGCCGTCCATTATCACGCTAGGGCCGACCATTATCACGGGCCGTCCATTATCACGCTAGGGCCGTCCTTTATCACGCTAGGGCCGTCCTTTATCACGCTAGGGCCGTCCATTATCACGCTAGGGCCATACTTTATCACGCTAGGGCCGTCCTTTATCACGGGCCGTCCATTATCACGCTAGGGCCTTCCTTTATCACGCTAGTGCCGTCCTTTATCACGCTAGGGTCATCCTTTATCACGCTAGGGCCGTCCTTTATCACGGGCCGTCCTTTATCACGCTAGGGCCGTCTATTATCACGGGCCGTCCATTATCACAGGCCGTCCATTATCACGCTAGGGCCGTCCTTTATCACGCTAGGGCCGTCCATTATCTCGCTAGGGCCGTCCTTTATCACGGGCCGTCCATTATCACGGGCCGTCCATTATCACGCTAGGGCCGTCCATTATCACGCTAGGGCCGTCCTTTATCACGCTAGGGCCGTCCTTTATCACGCTAGGGCCGTCCTTTATCACGCTAGGGCCGTCCATTATCTCGCTAGGGCCGTCCTTTATCACGGGCCGTCCATTATCACGCTAGGGCCGTCCTTTATCACGCTAGGGCCGTCCTTTATCACGCTAGGGCCGTCCATTATCACGCTAGGGCCATCCTTTATCACGCTAGGGCCGACCTTTATCACGGGCCGTCAATTATCATGATAGGGCCGTCCATTATCACGGGCCATCCATTATCACGCTAGGGCCGTCCTTTATCACGCTAGGGCCGTCCTTTATCACGCTAGCGCCGTCCATTATCACGCTAGGGCCATCCTTCATCACGCTAGGGCCGTCCTTTATCACGCTAGGGTCGTCCTTTATCACGCTAGGGTTGTCCTTTATCACGCTAGGGCCGTCCTTTATCACGCTAGGGCCGTCCATTATCTCGCTAGGGCCGTCCTTTATCACGCTAGGGCCGTCCATTATCTTGCTAGGGCCGTCCATTATCTCGCTAGGGCCGTCCTTTATCACGGGCCGTCTATTATCACAGGCCGTCCATTATCACGCTAGGGTCGTCCTTTATCACGCTAGGGCCGTCCTTTATCACGCTAGGGCCGTCCTTTATCACGCTAGGGCCGTCCTTTATCACGGGCCGTCCTTTATCACGCTAGCGCCGTCCATTATCACGGGCCGTCCATTATCACAGGCCGTCCATTATCACGCTAGGGCCGTCCTTTATCACGCTAGGGCCGTCCTTTATCACGGGCCGTCCTTTATCACGCTAGGGACGTCCATTTTCACGGGCCGTCCATTATCACGCTAGGGCCGTCCTTTATCACGCTAAAGGGCCGTCCTTTATCACGCTAGGGCCGTCCTTTATCACGCTAGGGTCGTCCTTTATCACGCTAGGGCCGTCCATTATCACAGGCCGTCCATTATCACGCTAGGGTCGTCCTTTATCACGCTAGGGCCGTCCTTTATCACGCTAGGGCCGTCCTTTATCACGGGCCGTCCTTTATCACGCTAGGGCCGTCCATTATCACGCTAGGGCCGTCCTTTATCACGCTAGGGCCATCCTTTATCACGCTAGGGCCGTTCTTTATCACGCTAGGGCCGTCCTTTATCACGCTAGGGTCGTCCTTTATCACGCTAGGGCCGTCCTTTATCACGGGCCGTCCTTTATCACGGGCCGTACTTTATCACGGGCCGTCCTTTATCACGCTAGGGACGTCCATTTTCATGGGCCGTCCATTATCACGCTAGGGCCGTCTTTTATCACGCTAGGGTCGTCCTTTATCGCGCTAGGGCCGTCCATTATCTCGCTAGGGCCGTCCTTTATCATGGGCCGTCCATTATCACGGGCCGTCCATTATCACGCTAGGGCCTTCCTTTATCACGCTAGGGCCGTCCTTTATCACGCTAGGGTCGTCCTTTATCACGCTAGGGCCGTCCTTTATCACGGGCCGTCCTTTATCACGCTAGCGCCGTCCATTATCACGGGCCGTCCATTATCACAGGCCGTCCATTATCACGCTAGGGCCGTCCTTTATCACGCTAGGGCCGTCCATTATCTCGCTAGGGCCGTCCTTTATCACGGGCCGTCCATTATCACCGGCCGTCCATTATCACGCTAGGGCCGTCCATTATCACGCTAGGGCCGTCCTTTATCACGCTAGGGCCGTCCTTTATCACGCTAGGGCCGTCCTTTATCACGCTAGGGCCGTCCATTATCTCGCTAGGGCCGTCCTTTATCACGGGCCGTCCATTATCACGCTAGGGCCGTCCTTTATCACGCTAGGGCCGTCCTTTATCACGCTAGGGCCGTCCATTATCACGCTAGGGCCATCCTTTATCACGCTAGGGCCGACCTTTATCACGGGCCGTCCATTATCATGATAGGGCCGTCCATTATCACGGGCCGTCCATTATCACGCTAGGGCCGTCCTTTATCACGCTAGGGCCGTCCTTTATCACGCTAGGGCCGTCCATTATCACGCTAGGGCCATCCTTTATCACGCTAGGGCCGTCCTTTATCACGGGCCGTCCATTATCATGCTAGGGCCGTCCTTTATCACGCTAGGGTCGTCCTTTATCACGCTAGGGTTGTCCTTTATCACGCTAGGGCCGTCCTTTATCACGCTAGGGCCGTCCATTATCTCGCTAGGGCCGTCCTTTATCACGCTAGGGCCGTCCATTATCTCGCTAGGGCCGTCCATTATCTCGCTAGGGCCGTCCTTTATCACGGGCCGTCTATTATCACAGGCCGTCCATTATCACGCTAGGGTCGTTCTTTATCACGCTAGGGCCGTCCTTTATCACGCTAGGGCCGTCCTTTATCACGCTAGGGCCGTCCTTTATCACGGGCCGTACTTTATTACGCTAGGGCCGTCCATTATCACGGGCCGTCCATTATCACAGGCCGTCCATTATCACGCTAGGGCCGTCCTTTATCACGCTAGGGCCGTCCTTTATCACGGGCCGTCCTTTATCACGCTAGGGACGTCCATTTTCACGGGCCGTCCATTATCACGCTAGGGCCGTCCTTTATCACGCTAAAGGGCCGTCCTTTATCACGCTAGGGCCGTCCTTTATCACGCTAGGGTCGTCCTTTATCACGCTAGGGCCGTCCATTATCACAGGCCGTCCATTATCACGCTAGGGTCGTCCTTTATCACGCTAGGGCCGTCCTTTATCACGCTAGGGCCGTCCTTTATCACGCTAGGGCCGTCCATTATCACGGGCCGTCCATTATCACAGGCCGTCCATTATCACGCAAGGGCCGTCCTTTATCACGCTAGGGCCGTCCTTTATCATGCTAGGGCCGTCCTTTATCACGCTAGGACCGTCCTTTATCACGGGCCGTCCATTATCATGCTAGGGCCGTCCTTTTTCACGCTAGGGTCGTCCTTTATCACGCTAGGGTCGTCCTTTATCACGCTAGGGCCGTCCTTTATCACGCTAGGGCCGTCCATTATCTCGCTAGGGCCGTCCATTATCTCGCTAGGGCCGTCCTTTATCACGGGCCGTCCATTATCACGGGCCGTCCATTATCACGCTAGGGTCGTCCTTTATCACGCTAGGGCCGTCCTTTATCACGCTAGGGCCGTTCTTTATCACGCTAGGGCCGTCCTTTATCACGGGCCGTCCTTTATCACGCTAGGGCCGTCCATTATCACGGTCCGTCCATTATCACAGGCCGTCCATTATCACGCTAGGGCCGTCCTTTATCACGCTAGGGCCGTCCTTTATCACGGGCCGTCCTTTATCACGGGCCGTCATTTATCACGGGCCGTCCTTTATCACGCTAGGGACGTCCATTTTCACGGGCCGTCCATTATCACGCTAGGGCCGTCCTTTATCACGCTAGGGCCGTCCATTTTCACAGGCCGTCCATTATCTTGCTAGGGCCGTCCTTTATCACGCTAGGGCCGTCATTTATCACGCTAAGGACGTCCATTTTCACGGGCCGTCCATTATCACGCTAGGGCCGTCCTTTATCACGCTAGGGCCGTCCATTTTCACAGGCCGTCCATTATCTCGCTAGGGCCGTCCTTTATCACGCTAGGGCCGTCCTTTATCACGCTAGGGACGTCCATTTTCACGGGCGGTCCATTATCATGCTAGGGCCGTCCTTTATCACGCTAGGGTCGTCCTTTATCACGCTAGGGTCGTCCTTTATCACGCTAGGGCCGTCCTTTATCACGCTAGGGCCGTCCATTATCTCGCTAGGGCCGTCCATTATCTCGCTAGGGCCGTCCTTTATCACAGGCCGTCCATTATCACGGGCCGTCTATTATCACGCTAGGGTCGTCCTTTATCACGCTAGGGCCGTCCTTTATCACGCTAGGGCCGTCCTTTATCACGCTAGGGCCGTCCTTTATCACGGGCCGTCCTTTATCACGCTAGGGTCGTCCATTATCACGGTCCGTCCATTATCACAGGCCGTCCATTATCACGCTAGGGCAGTCCTTTATCACGCTAGGGCCGTCCTTTATCACGGGCCGTCCTTTATCACGGGCCGTCCTTTATCACCGGCCGTTCTTTATCACGCTAGGGACGTCCATTTTCACGGGCCGTCCATTATCACGCTAGGGCCCTCCTTTATCACGCTAGGGCCGTCCATTTTCACAGGCCGTCCATTATCTCGCTAGGGCCGTCCTTTATCACGCTAGGGCCGTCCTTTATCACGCTAGGGACGTCCATTTTCACGGGCCGTCCTTTATCACGCTAGGGCCGTCCATTTTCACGGGCCGTCCATTATCACAGGCCGTCCTTTATCACGCTAGGGCCGTCCTTTATCACGCTAGGGCCGTCCTTTATCACGCTAGGGCCGTCCATTATCTCGCTAGGGCCGTCCTTTATCACGGACCGTCCATTATCACGCTAGGGCCGTCCTTTATCACGCTAGGGCCGTCCTTTATCACGCTAGGGCCGTCCATTATCACGCTAGGGCCATCCTTTATCACGCTAGGGCCGACCTTTATCACGGGCCGTCCATTATCACGCTAGGGCCGACCATTATCACGGGCCGTCCATTATCACGCTAGGGCCGTCCTTTATCACGCTAGGGCCGTCCTTTATCACGCTAGGGCCGTCCATTATCACGCTAGGGCCATCCTTTATCACGCTAGGGCCGTCCTTTATCACGGGCCGTCCATTATCATGCTAGGGCGGTCCTTTATCACGCTAGGTTCGTCCTTTATCACGCTAGGGTCGTCCTTTATCACGCTAGGGCCGTCCTTTATCACGCTAGGGCCGTCCATTATCTCGCTAGGGCCGTCCTTTATCACGGGCCGTCCATTTTCACGGGCCGTCCATTATCACGCTAGGGTCGTCCTTTATCACGCTAGGGCCGTCCTTTATCACGCTAGGGCCGTCCTTTATCACGCTAGGGCCGTCCTTTATCACGGGCCGTCCTTTATCACGCTAGGGCCGTCCATTATCACGGGCCGTCCATTATCACAGGTCGTCCATTATCACGCTAGGGCCGTCCTTTATCACGCTAGGGCCGTCCTTTATCACGGGCCGTCCTTTATCACGGGCCGTCCTTTATCACGGGCCGTCCTTTATCACGCTAGGGACGTCCATTTTCACGGGCCGTCCATTATCACGCTAGGGCCGTCCTTTATCACGCTAGGGCCGTCCATTTTCACAGGCCGTCCATTATCTCGCTAGGGCCGTCCTTTATCACGCTAGGGCCGTCCTTTATCACGCTAGGGACGTCCATTTTCACGGGCCGTCCATTATCACAGGCCGTCCTTTATCACGCTAGGGCCGTCCTTTATCACGCTAGGGCCGTCCTTTATCACGCTAGGGTCGTCCTTTATCACGCTAGGGCCGTCCTTTATCACGGGCCGTCCTTTATCACGGGCCGTCCTTTATCACGGGCCGTCCTTTATCACGGGCCGTCCTTTATCACGCTAGGGACGTCCATTTTCACGGGCCGTCCATTATCACGCTAGGGCCGTCCTTTATCACGCTAGGGCCGTCCATTTTCACAGGCCGTCCATTATCTCGCTAGGGCCGTCCTTTATCACGCTAGGGCCGTCCTTTATCTTGCTAGGGCCGTCCTTTATCACGCTAGGGCCGTCCTTTATCACGCTAGGGCCGTCCTTTATCACGCTAGGGCCGATATCACGCTAGGGCCGTCCTTTATCACGCTAGGGCCGTCCATTATCACGCTAGGGCCGTCCATTATCACGCTAGGGCCGTCCTTTATCACGCTAGGGCCGTTCATTATCACGCTAAGGCCGTCCTTTATCTCGCTAGGGCCGTCCATTATCACGCTAGGGCCGTCCTTTATCACGCTAGGGCCGTCCATTATCACGCTAGGGCCGTCCATTATCACGCTAGGGCCGTCCTTTATCACGCTAGGGCCGTTCATTATCACGCTAAGGCCGTCCTTTATCACGCTAGGGCCGTCCATTATCACGCTAGGGCCGTCCTTTATCACGCTAGGGCCGGTCTTTATCATGCTAGGGCCGTCCTTTATCACGCTAGGGCCGTCCTTTATCACGCTAGGGCCGTCCTTTATCACGGGCCGTCCTTTATCACGCTAGGGACGTCCATTTTCACGGGCCGTCCATTATCACGCTAGTGCCGTCCTTTATCACGCTAGGGCCGTCCTTTATCACGCTAGGGCCGTCCTTTATCACGCTAGGGTCGTCCTTTATCACGCTAGGGTCGTCCTTTATCACGCTAGGGCCGTCCATTATCTCGCTAGGGCCGTCCTTTATCACGGGCCGTTCATTATCACGGGCCGTCCTTTATCACGCTAGGGCCGTCCATTATCACGCTATGGCCGTCCATTATCACGCTAAGGCCGTCCTTTATCACGCTAGGGCCGTCCATTATCACGCTAGGGCCGTCCTTTATCACGCTAGGGCCGTTCATTATCACGCTAAGGCCGTCCTTTATCACGCTAGGGCCGTCCATTATCACGCTAGGGCCGTCCATTATCACGCTAGGGCCGTCCTTTATCACGCTAGGGCCATCTTTATCACGCTAGGGCCGTCCATTATCACGGGCCGTCCATTATCACGCTAGGGCCGTCCTTTATCACGGGTTGTCCATTATCACGGGCCGTCCATTATCACGGGCCGTACATAATCACGCTAGGGCCATCCTTTATCACGCTAGGGCCGTCCTTTATCACGGGCCGTCCTTTATCACGCTAGGGACGTCCATTTTCACGGGCCGTCCATTATCACGCTAGGGCCGTCCTTTATCACGCTAGGGCCGTCCTTTATCACGCTAGGGCCGTCCTTTATCACGCTAGGGTCGTCCTTTATCACGCTAGGGTCGTCCTTTATCACGCTAGGGCCGTCCATTATCTCGCTAGGGCCGTCCTTTATCACGGGCCGTTCATTATCACGGGCCGTCCTTTATCACGCTATGGCCGTCCATTTTCACGGGCCGTCCATTATCACAGGCCGTCCTTTATCACGCTAGGGCCGTCCTTTATCACGCTAGGGCCGTCCTTTATCACGCTAGGGTCGTCCTTTATCACGCTAGGGTCGTCCTTTATCACGCTAGGGCCGTCCATTATCTCGCTAGGGCCGTCCTTTATCACGGGCCGTCCATTATCACGGGCCGTCCATTATCACGCTAGGGCCGTCCTTTATCACGTTAGGGCCGTCCTTTATCACGCTAGGGCCGTCCTTTATCACGCTAGGGCCGTCCTTTATCACGCTAGGGCCGTCTTTATCACGCTAGGGCCGTCCTTTATCACGCTAGGGCCGTCCATTATCACGCTAAGGCCGTCCTTTATCACGCTAGGGCCGTCCATTATCACGCTAGGGCCGTCCATTATCACGCTAAGGCCGTCCTTTATCACGCTAGGGCCGTCCATTATCACGCTAGGGCCGTCCTTTATCACGCTAGGGCCGTCCATTATCACGCTAAGGCCGTTCTTTATCACGCTAGGGCCGTCCATTATCACGCTAGGGCCGTCCATTATCACGCTAGGGCCGTCCTTTATCACGCTAGGGCCGTCCATTATCACGATAGGGCCGTCCTTTATCACGCTAGGGCCATCTTTATCACGCTAGGGCCGTCCATTATCACGGGCCGTCCATTATCACGCTAGGGCCGTCCTTTATCACGGGTTGTCCATTATCACGGGCCGTCCATTATCACGGGCCGTCCATTATCACGCTAGGGCCGTCCTTTATCACGCTAGGGCCGTCCTTTATCACGGGCCATCCTTTATCACGCTAGGGACGTCCATTTTCACGGGCCGTCCATTATCACGCTAGGGCCGTCCTTTATCACGCTAGGGCCGTCCTTTATCACGCTAGCGCCGTCCTTTATCACGCTAGGGTCGTCCTTTATCACGCTAGGGTCGTCCTTTATCACGCTAGGGCCGTCCATTATCTCGCTAGGGCCGTCCTTTATCACGGGCCGTCCATTATCACGGGCCGTCCATTATCACGCTAGGGCCGTCCTTTATCACGCTAGGGCCGTCCTTTATCATGCTAGGGCCGTCCTTTATCACGCTAGGGCCGTCCTTTATCACGCTAGGGCCGTCCTTTATCACGCTAGGGCCGTCCATTATCTCGCTAGGGCCGTCCTTTATCACGGGCCGTCCATTATCACGCTAGGGCCGTCCTTTATAACGCTAGGGCCGTCCTTTATCACGCTAGGGCCGTCCATTATCACGCTAGGGCCATCCTTTATCACACTAGGGCCGACCTTTATCACGGGCCGTCCATTATCATGCTAGGGCCGTCCATTATCACGGGCCGTCCATTATCACGCTAGGGCCTTCCTTTATCACGCTAGTGCCGTCCTTTATCACGCTAGGGTCGTCCTTTATCACGCTAGGGCCGTCCTTTATCACGGGCCGTCCTTTATCACGCTAGGGCCGTCCATTATCACGGGCCGTCCATTATCACAGGCCGTCCATTATCACGCTAGGGCCGTCCTTTATCACGCTAGGGCCGTCCATTATCTCGCTAGGGCCGTCCTTTATCACGGGCCGTCCATTTTCACGGGCCGTCCATTATCACGCTAGGGCCGTCCATTATCACGCTAGGGCCGTCCTTTATCACGCTAGGGCCGTCCTTTATCACGCTAGGGCCGTCCTTTATCACGCTAGGGCCGTCCATTATCTCGCTAGGGCCGTCCTTTATCACGGGCCGTCCATTATCACGCTAGGGCCGTCCTTTATCACGCTAGGGCCGTCCTTTATCACGCTAGGGCCGTCCATTATCACGCTAGGGCCATCCTTTATCACGCTAGGGCCGACCTTTATCACGGGCCGTCCATTATCATGATAGGGCCGTCCATTATCACGGGCCGTCCATTATCACGCTAGGGCCGTCCTTTATCACGCTAGGGCCGTCCTTTATCACGCTAGGGCCGTCCATTATCACGCTAGGGCCATCCTTTATCACGCTAGGGCCGTCCTTTATCACGGGCCGTCCATTATCATGCTAGGGCCGTCCTTTATCACGCTAGGGTCGTCCTTTATCACGCTAGGGTTGTCCTTTATCACGCTAGGGCCGTCCTTTATCACGCTAGGGCCGTCCATTATCTCGCTAGGGCCGTCCTTTATCACGCTAGGGCCGTCCATTATCTTGCTAGGGCCGTCCATTATCTCGCTAGGGCCGTCCTTTATCACGGGCCGTCTATTATCACAGGCCGTCCATTATCACGCTAGGGTCGTCCTTTATCACGCTAGGGCCGTCCTTTATCACGCTAGGGCCGTCCTTTATCACGCTAGGGCCGTCCTTTATCACGGGCCGTCCTTTATCACGCTAGGGCCGTCCATTATCACGGGCCGTCCATTATCACAGGCCGTCCATTATCACGCTAGGGCCGTCCTTTATCACGCTAGGGCCGTCCTTTATCACGGGCCGTCCTTTATCACGCTAGGGACGTCCATTTTCACGGGCCGTCCATAATCACGCTATCGCCGTCCTTTATCACGCTAAAGGGCCGTCCTTTATCACGCTAGGGCCGTCCTTTATCACGCTAGGGTCGTCCTTTATCACGCTAGGGCCGTCCATTATCACAGGCCGTCCATTATAACGCTAGGGTCGTCCTTTATCACGCTAGGGCCGTCCTTTATCACGCTAGGGCCGTCCTTTATCACGCTAGGGCCGTCCTTTATCACGGGCCGTCCTTTATCACGCTAGGGCCGTCCATTATCACGGGCCGTCCATTATCACAGGCCGTCCATTATCACGCAAGGGCCGTCCTTTATCACGCTAGGGCCGTCCTTTATCATGCTAGGGCCGTCCTTTATCACGCTAGGGCCGTCCTTTATCACGGGCCGTCCATTATCATGCTAGGGCCGTCCTTTATCACGCTAGGGTCGTCCTTTATCACGCTAGGGTCGTCCTTTATCACGCTAGGGCCGTCCTTTATCACGCTAGGGCCGTCCATTATCTCGCTAGGGCCGTACATTATCTCGCTAGGGCCGTCCTTTATCACGGGCCGTCCATTATCACGGGCAGTCCATTATCACGCTAGGGTCGTCCTTTATCACGCTAGGGCCGTCCTTTATCACGCTAGGGCCGTTCTTTATCACGCTAGGGCCGTCCTTTATCACGGGCCGTCCTTTATCACGCTAGGGCCGTCCATTATCACGGTCCGTCCATTATCACAGGCCGTCCATTATCACGCTAGGGCAGTCCTTTATCACGCTAGGGCCGTCCTTTATCACGGGCCGTCCTTTATCACGGGCCGTCCTTTATCACCGGCCGTTCTTTATCACGCTAGGGACGTCCATTTTCACGGGCCGTCCATTATCACGCTAGGGCCCTCCTTTATCACGCTAGGGCCGTCCATTTTCACAGGCCGTCCATTATCTAGCTAGGGCCGTCCTTTATCACGCTAGGGCCGTCCTTTATCACGCTAGGGACGTCCATTTTCACGGGCCGTCCTTTATCACGCTAGGGCCGTCCATTTTCACGGGCCGTCCATTATCACAGGCCGTCCTTTATCACGCTAGGGCCGTCCTTTATCACGCTAGGGCCGTCCTTTATCACGCTAGGGCCGTCCATTATCTCGCTAGGGCCGTCCTTTATCACGGACCGTCCATTATCACGCTAGGGCCGTCCTTTATCACGCTAGGGCCGTCCTTTATCACGCTAGGGCCGTCCATTATCACGCTAGGGCCATCCTTTATCACGCTAGGGCCGACCTTTATCACGGGCCGTCCATTATCACGCTAGGGCCGACCATTATCACGGGCCGTCCATTATCACGCTAGGGCCGTCCTTTATCACGCTAGGGCCGTCCTTTATCACGCTAGGGCCGTCCATTATCACGCTAGGGCCTTCCTTTATCACGCTAGGGCCGTCCTTTATCACGGGCCGTCCATTATCATGCTAGGGCGGTCCTTTATCACGCTAGGTTCGTCCTTTATCACGCTAGGGTCGTCCTTTATCACGCTAGGGCCGTCCTTTATCACGCTAGGGCCGTCCATTATCTCGCTAGGGCCGTCCTTTATCACGGGCCGTCCATTATCACGGGCCGTCCATTATCACGCTAGGGTCGTCCTTTATCACGCTAGGGCCGTCCTTTATCACGCTAGGGCCGTCCTTTATCACGCTAGGGCCGTCCTTTATCACGGGCCGTCCTTTATCACGCTAGGGCCGTCCATTATCACGGGCCGTCCATTATCACAGGTCGTCCATTATCACGCTAGGGCCGTCCTTTATCACGCTAGGGCCGTCCTTTATCACGGGCCGTCCTTTATCACGGGCCGTCCTTTATCACGGGCCGTCCTTTATCACGCTAGGGACGTCCATTTTCACGGGCCGTCCATTATCACGCTAGGGCCGTCCTTTATCACGCTAGGGCCGTCCATTTTCACAGGCCGTCCATTATCTCGCTAGGGCCGTCCTTTATCACGCTAGGGCCGTCCTTTATCACGCTAGGGACGTCCATTTTCACGGGCCGTCCATTATCACAGGCCGTCCTTTATCACGCTAGGGCCGTCCTTTATCACGCTAGGGCCGTCCTTTATCACGCTAGGGTCGTCCTTTATCACGCTAGGGCCGTCCTTTATCACGGGCCGTCCTTTATCACGGGCCGTCCTTTATCACGGGCCGTCCTTTATCACGGGCCGTCCTTTATCACGCTAGGGACGTCCATTTTCACGGGCCGTCCATTATCACGCTAGGGCCGTCCTTTATCACGCTAGGGCCGTCCATTTTCACAGGCCGTCCATTATCTCGCTAGGGCCGTCCTTTATCACGCTAGGGCCGTCCTTTATCTTGCTAGGGCCGTCCTTTATCACGCTAGGGCCGTCCTTTATCACGCTAGGGCCGTCCTTTATCACGCTAGGGCCGATATCACGCTAGGGCCGTCCTTTATCACGCTAGGGCCGTCCATTATCACGCTAGGGCCGTCCATTATCACGCTAGGGCCGTCCTTTATCACGCTAGGGCCGTTCATTATCACGCTAAGGCCGTCCTTTATCTCGCTAGGGCCGTCCATTATTACGCTAGGGCCGTCCTTTATCACGCTAGGGCCGTCCATTATCACGCTAGGGCCGTCCATTATCACGCTAGGGCCGTCCTTTATCACGCTAGGGCCGTCCTTTATCACGCTAGGGCCGTCCTTTATCACGCTAGGGTCGTCCTTTATCACGCTAGGGTCGTCCTTTATCACGCTAGGGCCGTCCATTATCTCGCTAGGGCCGTCCTTTATCACGGGCCGTCCTTTATCACGCTAGGGCCGTCCTTTATCACGGGCCGTCCTTTATCACGCTAGGGACGTCCATTTTCACGGGCCGTCCATTATCACAGGCCGTCCTTTATCACGCTAGGGCCGTCCTTTATCACGCTAGGGCCGTCCTTTATCACGCTAGGGTCGTCCTTTATCACGCTAGGGCCGTCCTTTATCACGGGCCGTCCTTTATCACGGGCCGTCCTTTATCACGGGCCGTCCTTTATCACGCTAGGGACGTCCATTTTCACGGGCCGTCCATTATCACGCTAGGGCCGTCCTTTATCACGCTAGGGCCGTCCATTTTTACAGGCCGTCCATTATCTCGCTAGGGCCGTCCTTTATCACGCTAGGGCCGTCCTTTATCACGCTAGGGACGTCCATTTTCACGGGCCGTCCATTATCACAGGCCGTCCTTTATCACGCTAGGGCCGTCCTTTATCACGCTAGGGCCGTCCTTTATCACGCTAGGGTCGTCCTTTATCACGCTAGGGCCGTCCTTTATCACGGGCCGTCCTTTATCACGGGCCGTCCTTTATCACGGGCCGTCCTTTATCACGGGCCGTCCTTTATCACGCTAGGGACGTCCATTTTCACGGGCCGTCCATTATCACGCTAGGGCCGTCCTTTATCACGCTAGGGCCGTCCATTTTCACAGGCCGTCCATTATCTCGCTAGGGCCGTCCTTTATCACGCTAGGGCCGTCCTTTATCTTGCTAGGGCCGTCCTTTATCACGCTAGGGCCGTCCTTTATCACGCTAGGGCCGTCCTTTATCACGCTAGGGCCGATATCACGCTAGGGCCGTCCTTTATCACGCTAGGGCCGTCCATTATCACGCTAGGGCCGTCCATTATCACGCTAGGGCCGTCCTTTATCACGCTAGGGCCGTTCATTATCACGCTAAGGCCGTCCTTTATCTCGCTAGGGCCGTCCATTATCACGCTAGGGCCGTCCTTTATCACGCTAGGGCCGTCCATTATCACGCTAGGGCCGTCCATTATCACGCTAGGGCCGTCCTTTATCACGCTAGGGCCGTTCATTATCACGCTAAGGCCGTCCTTTATCACGCTAGGGCCGTCCATTATCACGCTAGGGCCGTCCTTTATCACGCTAGGGCCGGTCTTTATCATGCTAGGGCCGTCCTTTATCACGCTAGGGCCGTCCTTTATCACGCTAGGGCCGTCCTTTATCACGGGCCGTCCTTTATCACGCTAGGGACGTCCATTTTCACGGGCCGTCCATTATCACGCTAGTGCCGTCCTTTATCACGCTAGGGCCGTCCTTTATCACGCTAGGGCCGTCCTTTATCACGCTAGGGTCGTCCTTTATCACGCTAGGGTCGTCCTTTATCACGCTAGGGCCGTCCATTATCTCGCTAGGGCCGTCCTTTATCACGGGCCGTTCATTATCACGGGCCGTCCTTTATCACGCTAGGGCCGTCCATTATCACGCTATGGCCGTCCATTATCACGCTAAGGCCGTCCTTTATCACGCTAGGGCCGTCCATTATCACGCTAGGGCCGTCCTTTATCACGCTAGGGCCGTTCATTATCACGCTAAGGCCGTCCTTTATCACGCTAGGGCCGTCCATTATCACGCTAGGGCCGTCCATTATCACGCTAGGGCCGTCCTTTATCACGCTAGGGCCATCTTTATCACGCTAGGGCCGTCCATTATCACGGGCCGTCCATTATCACGCTAGGGCCGTCCTTTATCACGGGTTGTCCATTATCACGGGCCGTCCATTATCACGGGCCGTCCATTATCACGCTAGGGCCATCCTTTATCACGCTAGGGCCGTCCTTTATCACGGGCCGTCCTTTATCACGCTAGGGACGTCCATTTTCACGGGCCGTCCATTATCACGCTAGTGCCGTCCTTTATCACGCTAGGGCCGTCCTTTATCACGCTAGGGCCGTCCTTTATCACGCTAGGGTCGTCCTTTATCACGCTAGGGTCGTCCTTTATCACGCTAGGGCCGTCCATTATCTCGCTAGGGCCGTCCTTTATCACGGGCCGTTCATTATCACGGGCCGTCCTTTATCACGCTATGGCCGTCCATTTTCACGGGCCGTCCATTATCACAGGCCGTCCTTTATCACGCTAGGGCCGTCCTTTATCACGCTAGGGCCGTCCTTTATCACGCTAGGGTCGTCCTTTATCACGCTAGGGTCGTCCTTTATCACGCTAGGGCCGTCCATTATCTCGCTAGGGCCGTCCTTTATCACGGGCCGTCCATTATCACGGGCCGTCCATTATCACGCTAGGGCCGTCCTTTATCACGCTAGGGCCGTCCTTTATCACGCTAGGGCCGTCCTTTATCACGCTAGGGCCGTCCTTTATCACGCTAGGGCCGTCTTTATCACGCTAGGGCCGTCCTTTATCACGCTAGGGCCGTCCATTATCACGCTAGGGCCGTCCATTATCACGCTAAGGCCGTCCTTTATCACGCTAGGGCCGTCCATTATCACGCTAGGGCCGTCCATTATCACGCTAAGGCCGTCCTTTATCACGCTAGGGCCGTCCATTATCACGCTAGGGCCGTCCTTTATCACGCTAGGGCCGTCCATTATCACGCTAAGGCCGTTCTTTATCACGCTAGGGCCGTCCATTATCACGCTAGGGCCGTCCATTATCACGCTAGGGCCGTCCTTTATCACGCTAGGGCCGTCCATTATCACGATAGGGCCGTCCTTTATCACGCTAGGGCCATCTTTATCACGCTAGGGCCGTCCATTATCACGGGCCGTCCATTATCACGCTAGGGCCGTCCTTTATCACGGGTTGTCCATTATCACGGGCCGTCCATTATCACGGGCCGTCCATTATCACGCTAGGGCCGTCCTTTATCACGCTAGGGCCGTCCTTTATCACGGGCCATCCTTTATCACGCTAGGGACGTCCATTTTCACGGGCCGTCCATTATCACGCTAGGGCCGTCCTTTATCACGCTAGGGCCATCCTTTATCACGCTAGCGCCGTCCTTTATCACGCTAGGGCCGTCCTTTATCACGCTAGGGCCGTCCATTATCACGCTAGGGCCGTCCATTATCACGCTAAGGCCGTCCTTTATCACGCTAGGGCCGTCCATTATCACGCTAGGGCCGTCCATTATCACGCTAAGGCCGTCCTTTATCACGCTAGGGCCGTCCATTATCACGCTAGGGCCGTCCTTTATCACGCTAGGGCCGTCCATTATCACGCTAAGGCCGTTCTTTATCACGCTAGGGCCGTCCATTATCACGCTAGGGCCGTCCATTATCACGCTAGGGCCGTCCTTTATCACGCTAGGGCCGTCCATTATCACGATAGGGCCGTCCTTTATCACGCTAGGGCCATCTTTATCACGCTAGGGCCGTCCATTATCACGGGCCGTCCATTATCACGCTAGGGCCGTCCTTTATCACGGGTTGTCCATTATCACGGGCCGTCCATTATCACGGGCCGTCCATTATCACGCTAGGGCCGTCCTTTATCACGCTAGGGCCGTCCTTTATCACGGGCCATCCTTTATCACGCTAGGGACGTCCATTTTCACGGGCCGTCCATTATCACGCTAGGGCCGTCCTTTATCACGCTAGGGCCGTCCTTTATCACGCTAGCGCCGTCCTTTATCACGCTAGGGTCGTCCTTTATCACGCTAGGGTCGTCCTTTATCACGCTAGGGCCGTCCATTATCTCGCTAGGGCCGTCCTTTATCACGGGCCGTCCATTATCACGGGCCGTCCATTATCACGCTAGGGCCGTCCTTTATCACGCTAGGGCCGTCCTTTATCATGCTAGGGCCGTCCTTTATCACGCTAGGGCCGTCCTTTATCACGCTAGGGCCGTCCTTTATCACGCTAGGGCCGTCCATTATCTCGCTAGGGCCGTCCTTTATCACGGGCCGTCCATTATCACGCTAGGGCCGTCCTTTATAACGCTAGGGCCGTCCTTTATCACGCTAGGGCCGTCCATTATCACGCTAGGGCCATCCTTTATCACGCTAGGGCCGACCTTTATCACGGGCCGTCCATTATCATGCTAGGGCCGTCCATTATCACGGGCCGTCCATTATCACGCTAGGGCCTTCCTTTATCACGCTAGTGCCGTCCTTTATCACGCTAGGGTCGTCCTTTATCACGCTAGGGCCGTCCTTTATCACGGGCCGTCCTTTATCACGCTAGGGCCGTCCATTATCACGGGCCGTCCATTATCACAGGCCGTCCATTATCACGCTAGGGCCGTCCTTTATCACGCTAGGGCCGTCCATTATCTCGCTAGGGCCGTCCTTTATCACGGGCCGTCCATTTTCACGGGCCGTCCATTATCACGCTAGGGCCGTCCATTATCACGCTAGGGCCGTCCTTTATCACGCTAGGGCCGTCCTTTATCACGCTAGGGCCGTCCTTTATCACGCTAGGGCCGTCCATTATCTCGCTAGGGCCGTCCTTTATCACGGGCCGTCCATTATCACGCTAGGGCCGTCCTTTATCACGCTAGGGCCGTCCTTTATCACGCTAGGGCCGTCCATTATCACGCTAGGGCCATCCTTTATCACGCTAGGGCCGACCTTTATCACGGGCCGTCCATTATCATGATAGGGCCGTCCATTATCACGGGCCGTCCATTATCACGCTAGGGCCGTCCTTTATCACGCTAGGGCCGTCCTTTATCACGCTAGGGCCGTCCATTATCACGCTAGGGCCATCCTTTATCACGCTAGGGCCGTCCTTTATCACGGGCCGTCCATTATCATGCTAGGGCCGTCCTTTATCACGCTAGGGTCGTCCTTTATCACGCTAGGGTTGTCCTTTATCACGCTAGGGCCGTCCTTTATCACGCTAGGGCCGTCCATTATCTCGCTAGGGCCGTCCTTTATCACGCTAGGGCCGTCCATTATCTTGCTAGGGCCGTCCATTATCTCGCTAGGGCCGTCCTTTATCACGGGCCGTCTATTATCACAGGCCGTCCATTATCACGCTAGGGTCGTCCTTTATCACGCTAGGGCCGTCCTTTATCACGCTAGGGCCGTCCTTTATCACGCTAGGGCCGTCCTTTATCACGGGCCGTCCTTTATCACGCTAGGGCCGTCCATTATCACGGGCCGTCCATTATCACAGGCCGTCCATTATCACGCTAGGGCCGTCCTTTATCACGCTAGGGCCGTCCTTTATCACGGGCCGTCCTTTATCACGCTAGGGACGTCCATTTTCACGGGCCGTCCATTATCACGCTATCGCCGTCCTTTATCACGCTAAAGGGCCGTCCTTTATCACGCTAGGGCCGTCCTTTATCACGCTAGGGTCGTCCTTTATCACGCTAGGGCCGTCCATTATCACAGGCCGTCCATTATCACGCTAGGGTCGTCCTTTATCACGCTAGGGCCGTCCTTTATCACGCTAGGGCCGTCCTTTATCACGCTAGGGCCGTCCTTTATCACGGGCCGTCCTTTATCACGCTAGGGCCGTCCATTATCACGGGCCGTCCATTATCACAGGCCGTCCATTATCACGCAAGGGCCGTCCTTTATCACGCTAGGGCCGTCCTTTATCATGCTAGGGCCGTCCTTTATCACGCTAGGGCCGTCCTTTATCACGGGCCGTCCATTATCATGCTAGGGCCGTCCTTTATCACGCTAGGGTCGTCCTTTATCACGCTAGGGTCGTCCTTTATCACGCTAGGGCCGTCCTTTATCACGCTAGGGCCGTCCATTATCTCGCTAGGGCCGTACATTATCTCGCTAGGGCCGTCCTTTATCACGGGCCGTCCATTATCACGGGCAGTCCATTATCACGCTAGGGTCGTCCTTTATCACGCTAGGGCCGTCCTTTATCACGCTAGGGCCGTCCATTATCACGCTAGGGCCGTCCATTATCACGCTAGGGCCGTCCTTTATCACGCTAGGGCCATCTTTATCACGCTAGGGCCGTCCATTATCACGGGCCGTCCATTATCACGCTAGGGCCGTCCTTTATCACGGGTTGTCCATTATCACGGGCCGTCCATTATCACGGGCCGTCCATTATCACGCTAGGGCCATCCTTTATCACGCTAGGGCCGTCCTTTATCACGGGCCGTCCTTTATCACGCTAGGGACGTCCATTTTCACGGGCCGTCCATTATCACGCTAGTGCCGTCCTTTATCACGCTAGGGCCGTCCTTTATCACGCTAGGGCCGTCCTTTATCACGCTAGGGTCGTCCTTTATCACGCTAGGGTCGTCCTTTATCACGCTAGGGCCGTCCATTATCTCGCTAGGGCCGTCCTTTATCACGGGCCGTTCATTATCACGGGCCGTCCTTTATCACGCTATGGCCGTCCATTTTCACGGGCCGTCCATTATCACAGGCCGTCCTTTATCACGCTAGGGCCGTCCTTTATCACGCTAGGGCCGTCCTTTATCACGCTAGGGTCGTCCTTTATCACGCTAGGGTCGTCCTTTATCACGCTAGGGCCGTCCATTATCTCGCTAGGGCCGTCCTTTATCACGGGCCGTCCATTATCACGGGCCGTCCATTATCACGCTAGGGCCGTCCTTTATCACGCTAGGGCCGTCCTTTATCACGCTAGGGCCGTCCTTTATCACGCTAGGGCCGTCCTTTATCACGCTAGGGCCGTCCTTTATCACGCTAGGGCCGTCCTTTATCACGCTAGGGCCGTCCATTATCACGCTAGGGCCGTCCATTATCACGCTAAGGCCGTCCTTTATCACGCTAGGGCCGTCCATTATCACGCTAGGGCCGTCCATTATCACGCTAAGGCCGTCCTTTATCACGCTAGGGCCGTCCATTATCACGCTAGGGCCGTCCTTTATCACGCTAGGGCCGTCCATTATCACGCTAAGGCCGTTCTTTATCACGCTAGGGCCGTCCATTATCACGCTAGGGCCGTCCATTATCACGCTAGGGCCGTCCTTTATCACGCTAGGGCCGTCCATTATCACGATAGGGCCGTCCTTTATCACGCTAGGGCCATCTTTATCACGCTAGGGCCGTCCATTATCACGGGCCGTCCATTATCACGCTAGGGCCGTCCTTTATCACGGGTTGTCCATTATCACGGGCCGTCCATTATCACGGGCCGTCCATTATCACGCTAGGGCCGTCCTTTATCACGCTAGGGCCGTCCTTTATCACGGGCCATCCTTTATCACGCTAGGGACGTCCATTTTCACGGGCCGTCCATTATCACGCTAGGGCCGTCCTTTATCACGCTAGGGCCATCCTTTATCACGCTAGCGCCGTCCTTTATCACGCTAGGGCCGTCCTTTATCACGCTAGGGCCGTCCATTATCACGCTAGGGCCGTCCATTATCACGCTAAGGCCGTCCTTTATCACGCTAGGGCCGTCCATTATCACGCTAGGGCCGTCCATTATCACGCTAAGGCCGTCCTTTATCACGCTAGGGCCGTCCATTATCACGCTAGGGCCGTCCTTTATCACGCTAGGGCCGTCCATTATCACGCTAAGGCCGTTCTTTATCACGCTAGGGCCGTCCATTATCACGCTAGGGCCGTCCATTATCACGCTAGGGCCGTCCTTTATCACGCTAGGGCCGTCCATTATCACGATAGGGCCGTCCTTTATCACGCTAGGGCCATCTTTATCACGCTAGGGCCGTCCATTATCACGGGCCGTCCATTATCACGCTAGGGCCGTCCTTTATCACGGGTTGTCCATTATCACGGGCCGTCCATTATCACGGGCCGTCCATTATCACGCTAGGGCCGTCCTTTATCACGCTAGGGCCGTCCTTTATCACGGGCCATCCTTTATCACGCTAGGGACGTCCATTTTCACGGGCCGTCCATTATCACGCTAGGGCCGTCCTTTATCACGCTAGGGCCGTCCTTTATCACGCTAGCGCCGTCCTTTATCACGCTAGGGTCGTCCTTTATCACGCTAGGGTCGTCCTTTATCACGCTAGGGCCGTCCATTATCTCGCTAGGGCCGTCCTTTATCACGGGCCGTCCATTATCACGGGCCGTCCATTATCACGCTAGGGCCGTCCTTTATCACGCTAGGGCCGTCCTTTATCATGCTAGGGCCGTCCTTTATCACGCTAGGGCCGTCCTTTATCACGCTAGGGCCGTCCTTTATCACGCTAGGGCCGTCCATTATCTCGCTAGGGCCGTCCTTTATCACGGGCCGTCCATTATCACGCTAGGGCCGTCCTTTATAACGCTAGGGCCGTCCTTTATCACGCTAGGGCCGTCCATTATCACGCTAGGGCCATCCTTTATCACGCTAGGGCCGACCTTTATCACGGGCCGTCCATTATCATGCTAGGGCCGTCCATTATCACGGGCCGTCCATTATCACGCTAGGGCCTTCCTTTATCACGCTAGTGCCGTCCTTTATCACGCTAGGGTCGTCCTTTATCACGGGCCGTCCTTTATCACGCTAGGGACGTCCATTTTCACGGGCCGTCCATTATCACGCTATCGCCGTCCTTTATCACGCTAAAGGGCCGTCCTTTATCACGCTAGGGCCGTCCTTTATCACGCTAGGGTCGTCCTTTATCTCGCTAGGGCCGTCCTTTATCACGGGCCGTCCATTATCACGCTAGGGCCGTCCTTTATAACGCTAGGGCCGTCCTTTATCACGCTAGGGCCGTCCATTATCACGCTAGGGCCATCCTTTATCACGCTAGGGCCGACCTTTATCACGGGCCGTCCATTATCATGCTAGGGCCGTCCATTATCACGGGCCGTCCATTATCACGCTAGGGCCTTCCTTTATCACGCTAGTGCCGTCCTTTATCACGCTAGGGTCGTCCTTTATCACGCTAGGGCCGTCCTTTATCACGGGCCGTCCTTTATCACGCTAGGGCCGTCCATTATCACGGGCCGTCCATTATCACAGGCCGTCCATTATCACGCTAGGGCCGTCCTTTATCACGCTAGGGCCGTCCATTATCTCGCTAGGGCCGTCCTTTATCACGGGCCGTCCATTTTCACGGGCCGTCCATTATCACGCTAGGGCCGTCCATTATCACGCTAGGGCCGTCCTTTATCACGCTAGGGCCGTCCTTTATCACGCTAGGGCCGTCCTTTATCACGCTAGGGCCGTCCATTATCTCGCTAGGGCCGTCCTTTATCACGGGCCGTCCATTATCACGCTAGGGCCGTCCTTTATCACGCTAGGGCCGTCCTTTATCACGCTAGGGCCGTCCATTATCACGCTAGGGCCATCCTTTATCACGCTAGGGCCGACCTTTATCACGGGCCGTCCATTATCATGATAGGGCCGTCCATTATCACGGGCCGTCCATTATCACGCTAGGGCCGTCCTTTATCACGCTAGGGCCGTCCTTTATCACGCTAGGGCCGTCCATTATCACGCTAGGGCCATCCTTTATCACGCTAGGGCCGTCCTTTATCACGGGCCGTCCATTATCATGCTAGGGCCGTCCTTTATCACGCTAGGGTCGTCCTTTATCACGCTAGGGTTGTCCTTTATCACGCTAGGGCCGTCCTTTATCACGCTAGGGCCGTCCATTATCTCGCTAGGGCCGTCCTTTATCACGCTAGGGCCGTCCATTATCTTGCTAGGGCCGTCCATTATCTCGCTAGGGCCGTCCTTTATCACGGGCCGTCTATTATCACAGGCCGTCCATTATCACGCTAGGGTCGTCCTTTATCACGCTAGGGCCGTCCTTTATCACGCTAGGGCCGTCCTTTATCACGCTAGGGCCGTCCTTTATCACGGGCCGTCCTTTATCACGCTAGGGCCGTCCATTATCACGGGCCGTCCATTATCACAGGCCGTCCATTATCACGCTAGGGCCGTCCTTTATCACGCTAGGGCCGTCCTTTATCACGGGCCGTCCTTTATCACGCTAGGGACGTCCATTTTCACGGGCCGTCCATTATCACGCTATCGCCGTCCTTTATCACGCTAAAGGGCCGTCCTTTATCACGCTAGGGCCGTCCTTTATCACGCTAGGGTCGTCCTTTATCACGCTAGGGCCGTCCATTATCACAGGCCGTCCATTATCACGCTAGGGTCGTCCTTTATCACGCTAGGGCCGTCCTTTATCACGCTAGGGCCGTCCTTTATCACGCTAGGGCCGTCCTTTATCACGGGCCGTCCTTTATCACGCTAGGGCCGTCCATTATCACGGGCCGTCCATTATCACAGGCCGTCCATTATCACGCAAGGGCCGTCCTTTATCACGCTAGGGCCGTCCTTTATCATGCTAGGGCCGTCCTTTATCACGCTAGGGCCGTCCTTTATCACGGGCCGTCCATTATCATGCTAGGGCCGTCCTTTATCACGCTAGGGTCGTCCTTTATCACGCTAGGGTCGTCCTTTATCACGCTAGGGCCGTCCTTTATCACGCTAGGGCCGTCCATTATCTCGCTAGGGCCGTACATTATCTCGCTAGGGCCGTCCTTTATCACGGGCCGTCCATTATCACGGGCAGTCCATTATCACGCTAGGGTCGTCCTTTATCACGCTAGGGCCGTCCTTTATCACGCTAGGGCCGTTCTTTATCACGCTAGGGCCGTCCTTTATCACGGGCCGTCCTTTATCACGCTAGGGCCGTCCATTATCACGGTCCGTCCATTATCACAGGCCGTCCATTATCACGCTAGGGCAGTCCTTTATCACGCTAGGGCCGTCCTTTATCACGGGCCGTCCTTTATCACGGGCCGTCCTTTATCACCGGCCGTTCTTTATCACGCTAGGGACGTCCATTTTCACGGGCCGTCCATTATCACGCTAGGGCCCTCCTTTATCACGCTAGGGCCGTCCATTTTCACAGGCCGTCCATTATCTCGCTAGGGCCGTCCTTTATCACGCTAGGGCCGTCCTTTATCACGCTAGGGACGTCCATTTTCACGGGCCGTCCTTTATCACAGGCCGTCCTTTATCACGCTAGGGCCGTCCTTTATCACGCTAGGGCCGTCCTTTATCACGCTAGGGCCGTCCATTATCTCGCTAGGGCCGTCCTTTATCACGGACCGTCCATTATCACGCTAGGGCCGTCCTTTATCACGCTAGGGCCGTCCTTTATCACGCTAGGGCCGTCCATTATCACGCTAGGGCCATCCTTTATCACGCTAGGGCCGACCTTTATCACGGGCCGTCCATTATCACGCTAGGGCCGACCATTATCACGGGCCGTCCATTATCACGCTAGGGCCGTCCTTTATCACGCTAGGGCCGTCCTTTATCACGCTAGGGCCGTCCATTATCACGCTAGGGCCATCCTTTATCACGCTAGGGCCGTCCTTTATCACGGGCCGTCCATTATCATGCTAGGGCGGTCCTTTATCACGCTAGGTTCGTCCTTTATCACGCTAGGGTCGTCCTTTATCACGCTAGGGCCGTCCTTTATCACGCTAGGGCCGTCCATTATCTCGCTAGGGCCGTCCTTTATCACGGGCCGTCCATTATCACGGGCCGTCCATTATCACGCTAGGGTCGTCCTTTATCACGCTAGGGCCGTCCTTTATCACGCTAGGGCCGTCCTTTATCACGCTAGGGCCGTCCTTTATCACGGGCCGTCCTTTATCACGCTAGGGCCGTCCATTATCACGGGCCGTCCATTATCACAGGTCGTCCATTATCACGCTAGGGCCGTCCTTTATCACGCTAGGGCCGTCCTTTATCACGGGCCGTCCTTTATCACGGGCCGTCCTTTATCACGGGCCGTCCTTTATCACGCTAGGGACGTCCATTTTCACGGGCCGTCCATTATCACGCTAGGGCCGTCCTTTATCACGCTAGGGCCGTCCATTTTCACAGGCCGTCCATTATCTCGCTAGGGCCGTCCTTTATCACGCTAGGGCCGTCCTTTATCACGCTAGGGACGTCCATTTTCACGGGCCGTCCATTATCACAGGCCGTCCTTTATCACGCTAGGGCCGTCCTTTATCACGCTAGGGCCGTCCTTTATCACGCTAGGGTCGTCCTTTATCACGCTAGGGCCGTCCTTTATCACGGGCCGTCCTTTATCACGGGCCGTCCTTTATCACGGGCCGTCCTTTATCACGGGCCGTCCTTTATCACGCTAGGGACGTCCATTTTCACGGGCCGTCCATTATCACGCTAGGGCCGTCCTTTATCACGCTAGGGCCGTCCATTTTCACAGGCCGTCCATTATCTCGCTAGGGCCGTCCTTTATCACGCTAGGGCCGTCCTTTATCTTGCTAGGGCCGTCCTTTATCACGCTAGGGCCGTCCTTTATCACGCTAGGGCCGTCCTTTATCACGCTAGGGCCGATATCACGCTAGGGCCGTCCTTTATCACGCTAGGGCCGTCCATTATCACGCTAGGGCCGTCCATTATCACGCTAGGGCCGTCCTTTATCACGCTAGGGCCGTTCATTATCACGCTAAGGCCGTCCTTTATCTCGCTAGGGCCGTCCATTATCACGCTAGGGCCGTCCTTTATCACGCTAGGGCCGTCCATTATCACGCTAGGGCCGTCCATTATCACGCTAGGGCCGTCCTTTATCACGCTAGGGCCGTTCATTATCACGCTAAGGCCGTCCTTTATCACGCTAGGGCCGTCCATTATCACGCTAGGGCCGTCCTTTATCACGCTAGGGCCGGTCTTTATCATGCTAGGGCCGTCCTTTATCACGCTAGGGCCGTCCTTTATCACGCTAGGGCCGTCCTTTATCACGGGCCGTCCTTTATCACGCTAGGGACGTCCATTTTCACGGGCCGTCCATTATCGCGCTAGTGCCGTCCTTTATCACGCTAGGGCCGTCCTTTATCACGCTAGGGCCGTCCTTTATCACGCTAGGGTCGTCCTTTATCACGCTAGGGTCGTCCTTTATCACGCTAGGGCCGTCCATTATCTCGCTAGGGCCGTCCTTTATCACGGGCCGTTCATTATCACGGGCCGTCCTTTATCACGCTAGGGCCGTCCATTATCACGCTATGGCCGTCCATTATCACGCTAAGGCCGTCCTTTATCACGCTAGGGCCGTCCATTATCACGCTAGGGCCGTCCTTTATCACGCTAGGGCCGTTCATTATCACGCTAAGGCCGTCCTTTATCACGCTAGGGCCGTCCATTATCACGCTAGGGCCGTCCATTATCACGCTAGGGCCGTCCTTTATCACGCTAGGGCCATCTTTATCACGCTAGGGCCGTCCATTATCACGGGCCGTCCATTATCACGCTAGGGCCGTCCTTTATCACGGGTTGTCCATTATCACGGGCCGTCCATTATCACGGGCCGTCCATTATCACGCTAGGGCCATCCTTTATCACGCTAGGGCCGTCCTTTATCACGGGCCGTCCTTTATCACGCTAGGGACGTCCATTTTCACGGGCCGTCCATTATCACGCTAGTGCCGTCCTTTATCACGCTAGGGCCGTCCTTTATCACTCTAGGGCCGTCCTTTATCACGCTAGGGTCGTCCTTTATCACGCTAGGGTCGTCCTTTATCACGCTAGGGCCGTCCATTATCTCGCTAGGGCCGTCCTTTATCACGGGCCGTTCATTATCACGGGCCGTCCTTTATCACGCTATGGCCGTCCATTTTCACGGGCCGTCCATTATCACAGGCCGTCCTTTATCACGCTAGGGCCGTCCTTTATCACGCTAGGGCCGTCCTTTATCACGCTAGGCTCGTCCTTTATCACGCTAGGGTCGTTCTTTATCACGCTAGGGCCGTCCATTATCTCGCTAGGGCCGTCCTTTATCACGGGCCGTCCATTATCACGGGCCGTCCATTATCACGCTAGGGCCGTCCTTTATCACGCTAGGGCCGTCCTTTATCACGCTAGGGCCGTCCTTTATCACGCTAGGGCCGTCCTTTATCACGCTAGGGCCGTCTTTATCACGCTAGGGCCGTCCTTTATCACGCTAGGGCCGTCCATTATCACGCTAAGGCCGTCCTTTATCACGCTAGGGCCGTCCATTATCACGCTAGGGCCGTCCATTATCACGCTAAGGCCGTCCTTTATCACGCTAGGGCCGTCCATTATCACGCTAGGGCCGTCCTTTATCACGCTAGGGCCGTCCATTATCACGCTAAGGCCGTTCTTTATCACGCTAGGGCCGTCCATTATCACGCTAGGGCCGTCCATTATCACGCTAGGGCCGTCCTTTATCACGCTAGGGCCGTCCATTATCACGATAGGGCCGTCCTTTATCACGCTAGGGCCATCTTTATCACGCTAGGGCCGTCCATTATCACGGGCCGTCCATTATCACGCTAGGGCCGTCCTTTATCACGGGTTGTCCATTATCACGGGCCGTCCATTATCACGGGCCGTCCATTATCACGCTAGGGCCGTCCTTTATCACGCTAGGGCCGTCCTTTATCACGGGCCATCCTTTATCACGCTAGGGACGTCCATTTTCACGGGCCGTCCATTATCACGCTAGGGCCGTCCTTTATCACGCTAGGGCCGTCCTTTATCACGCTAGCGCCGTCCTTTATCACGCTAGGGTCGTCCTTTATCACGCTAGGGTCGTCCTTTATCACGCTAGGGCCGTCCATTATCTCGCTAGGGCCGTCCTTTATCACGGGCCGTCCATTATCACGGGCCGTCCATTATCACGCTAGGGCCGTCCTTTATCACGCTAGGGCCGTCCTTTATCATGCTAGGGCCGTCCTTTATCACGCTAGGGCCGTCCTTTATCACGCTAGGGCCGTCCTTTATCACGCTAGGGCCGTCCATTATCTCGCTAGGGCCGTCCTTTATCACGGGCCGTCCATTATCACGCTAGGGCCGTCCTTTATAACGCTAGGGCCGTCCTTTATCACGCTAGGGCCGTCCATTATCACGCTAGGGCCATCCTTTATCACGCTAGGGCCGACCTTTATCACGGGCCGTCCATTATCATGCTAGGGCCGTCCATTATCACGGGCCGTCCATTATCACGCTAGGGCCTTCCTTTATCACGCTAGTGCCGTCCTTTATCACGCTAGGGTCGTCCTTTATCACGCTAGGGCCGTCCTTTATCACGGGCCGTCCTTTATCACGCTAGGGCCGTCCATTATCACGGGCCGTCCATTATCACAGGCCGTCCATTATCACGCTAGGGCCGTCCTTTATCACGCTAGGGCCGTCCATTATCTCGCTAGGGCCGTCCTTTATCACGGGCCGTCCATTTTCACGGGCCGTCCATTATCACGCTAGGGCCGTCCATTATCACGCTAGGGCCGTCCTTTATCACGCTAGGGCCGTCCTTTATCACGCTAGGGCCGTCCTTTATCACGCTAGGGCCGTCCATTATCTCGCTAGGGCCGTCCTTTATCACGGGCCGTCCATTATCACGCTAGGGCCGTCCTTTATCACGCTAGGGCCGTCCTTTATCACGCTAGGGCCGTCCATTATCACGCTAGGGCCATCCTTTATCACGCTAGGGCCGACCTTTATCACGGGCCGTCCATTATCATGATAGGGCCGTCCATTATCACGGGCCGTCCATTATCACGCTAGGGCCGTCCTTTATCACGCTAGGGCCGTCCTTTATCACGCTAGGGCCGTCCATTATCACGCTAGGGCCATCCTTTCTCACGCTAGGGCCGTCCTTTATCACGGGCCGTCCATTATCATGCTAGGGCCGTCCTTTATCACGCTAGGGTCGTCCTTTATCACGCTAGGGTTGTCCTTTATCACGCTAGGGCCGTCCTTTATCACGCTAGGGCCGTCCATTATCTCGCTAGGGCCGTCCTTTATCACGCTAGGGCCGTCCATTATCTTGCTAGGGCCGTCCATTATCTCGCTAGGGCCGTCCTTTATCACGGGCCGTCTATTATCACAGGCCGTCCATTATCACGCTAGGGTCGTCCTTTATCACGCTAGGGCCGTCCTTTATCACGCTAGGGCCGTCCTTTATCACGCTAGGGCCGTCCTTTATCACGGGCCGTCCTTTATCACGCTAGGGCCGTCCATTATCACGGGCCGTCCATTATCACAGGCCGTCCATTATCACGCTAGGGCCGTCCTTTATCACGCTAGGGCCGTCCTTTATCACGGGCCGTCCTTTATCACGCTAGGGACGTCCATTTTCACGGGCCGTCCATTATCACGCTATCGCCGTCCTTTATCACGCTAAAGGGCCGTCCTTTATCACGCTAGGGCCGTCCTTTATCACGCTAGGGTCGTCCTTTATCACGCTAGGGCCGTCCATTATCACAGGCCGTCCATTATCACGCTAGGGTCGTCCTTTATCACGCTAGGGCCGTCCTTTATCACGCTAGGGCCGTCCTTTATCACGCTAGGGCCGTCCTTTATCACGGGCCGTCCTTTATCACGCTAGGGCCGTCCATTATCACGGGCCGTCCATTATCACAGGCCGTCCATTATCACGCAAGGGCCGTCCTTTATCATGCTAGGGCCGTCCTTTATCATGCTAGGGCCGTCCTTTATCACGCTAGGGCCGTCCTTTATCACGGGCCGTCCATTATCATGCTAGGGCCGTCCTTTATCACGCTAGGGTCGTCCTTTATCACGCTAGGGTCGTCCTTTATCACGCTAGGGCCGTCCTTTATCACGCTAGGGCCGTCCATTATCTCGCTAGGGCCGTACATTATCTCGCTAGGGCCGTCCTTTATCACGGGCCGTCCATTATCACGGGCAGTCCATTATCACGCTAGGGTCGTCCTTTATCACGCTAGGGCCGTCCTTTATCACGCTAGGGCCGTTCTTTATCACGCTAGGGCCGTCCTTTATCACGGGCCGTCCTTTATCACGCTAGGGCCGTCCATTATCACGGTCCGTCCATTATCACAGGCCGTCCATTATCACGCTAGGGCCGTCCTTTATCACGCTAGGGCCGTCCTTTATCACGGGCCGTACTTTATCACGGGCCGTCCTTTATCACGGGCCGTCCTTTATCACGCTAGGAACGTCCATTTTCACGGGCCGTCCATTATCACGCTAGGGCCGTCCTTTATCACGCTAGGGCCGTCCATTTTCACAGGCCGTCCATTATCTCGCTAGGGCCGTCCTTTATCACGCTAGGGCCGTCCTTTATCACGCTAAGGACGTCCATTTTCACGGGCCGTCCATTATCACGCTAGGGCCGTCCTTTATCACGCTAGGGCCGTCCATTTTCACAGGCCGTCCATTATCTCGCTAGGGCCGTCCTTTATCACGCTAGGGCCGTCCTTTATCACGCTAGCGACGTCCATTTTCACGGGCGGTCCATTATCATGCTAGGGCCGTCCTTTATCACGCTAGGGTCGTCCTTTATCACGCTAGGGTCGTCCTTTATCACGCTAGGGCCGTCCTTTATCACGCTAGGGCCGTCCATTATCTCGCTAGGGCCGTCCATTATCTCGCTAGGGCCGTCCTTTATCACAGGCCGTCCATTATCACGGGCCGTCTATTATCACGCTAGGGTCGTCCTTTATCACGCTAGGGCCGTCCTTTATCACGCTAGGGCCGTCCTTTATCACGCTAGGGCCGTCCTTTATCACGGGCCGTCCTTTATCACGCTAGGGTCGTCCATTATCACGGTCCGTCCATTATCACAGGCCGTCCATTATCACGCTAGGGCCGTCCTTTATCATGCTAGGGCCGTCCTTTATCACGGGCCGTCCTTTATCACGGGCCGTCCTTTATCACGGGCCGTCCTTTTGCACGCTAGGGACGTCCATTTTCACGGGCCGTCCATTATCACGCTAGGGCCGTCCTTTATCACGCTAGGGCCGTCCATTTTCACAGGCCGTCCATTATCTCGCTAGGGCCGTCCTTTATCACGCTAGGACCGTCCTTTATCACGCTAGGGACGTCCATTTTCACGGGCCGTCCTTTATCACGCTAGGGCCGTCCATTTTCACGGGCCGTCCATTATCACAGGCCGTCCTTTATCACGCTAGGGCCGTCCTTTATCACGCTAGGGCCGTCCTTTATCACGCTAGGGCCGTCCATTATCTCGCTAGGGCCGTCCTTTATCACGGGCCGTCCATTATCACGCTAGGGCCGTCCTTTATCACGGGCCGTCCATTATCATGCTAGGGCGGTCCTTTATCACGCTAGGTTCGTCCTTTATCACGCTAGGGTCGTCCTTTATCACGCTAGGGCCGTCCTTTATCACGCTAGGGCCGTCCATTATCTCGCTAGGGCCGTCCTTTATCACGGGCCGTCCATTATCACGGGCCGTCCATTATCACGCTAGGGTCGTCCTTTATCACGCTAGGGCCGTCCTTTATCACGCTAGGGCCGTCCTTTATCACGCTAGGGCCGTCCTTTATCACGGGCCGTCCTTTATCACGCTAGGGCCGTCCATTATCACGGGCCGTCCATTATCACAGGTCGTCCATTATCACGCTAGGGCCGTCCTTTATCACGCTAGGGCCGTCCTTTATCACGGGCCGTCCTTTATCACGGGCCGTCCTTTATCACGGGCCGTCCTTTATCACGCTAGGGACGTCCATTTTCACGGGCCGTCCATTATCACGCTAGGGCCGTCCTTTATCACGCTAGGGCCGTCCATTTTCACAGGCCGTCCATTATCTCGCTAGGGCCGTCCTTTATCACGCTAGGGCCGTCCTTTATCACGCTAGGGACGTCCATTTTCACGGGCCGTCCATTATCACAGGCCGTCCTTTATCACGCTAGGGCCGTCCTTTATCACGCTAGGGCCGTCCTTTATCACGCTAGGGTCCTCCTTTATCACGCTAGGGCCGTCCTTTATCACGGGCCGTCCTTTATCACGGGCCGTCCTTTATCACGGGCCGTCCTTTATCACGGGCCGTCCTTTATCACGCTAGGGACGTCCATTTTCACGGGCCGTCCATTATCACGCTAGGGCCGTCCTTTATCACGCTAGGGCCGTCCATTTTCACAGGCCGTCCATTATCTCGCTAGGGCCGTCCTTTATCACGCTAGGGCCGTCCTTTATCTTGCTAGGGCCGTCCTTTATCACGCTAGGGCCGTCCTTTATCACGCTAGGGCCGTCCTTTATCACGCTAGGGCCGATATCACGCTAGGGCCGTCCTTTATCACGCTAGGGCCGTCCATTATCACGCTAGGGCCGTCCATTATCACGCTAGGGCCGTCCTTTATCACGCTAGGGCCGTTCATTATCACGCTAAGGCCGTCCTTTATCTCGCTAGGGCCGTCCATTATCACGCTAGGGCCGTCCTTTATCACGCTAGGGCCGTCCATTATCACGCTAGGGCCGTCCATTATCACGCTAGGGCCGTCCTTTATCACGCTAGGGCCGTTCATTATCACGCTAAGGCCGTCCTTTATCACGCTAGGGCCGTCCATTATCACGCTAGGGCCGTCCTTTATCACGCTAGGGCCGGTCTTTATCATGCTAGGGCCGTCCTTTATCACACTAGGGCCGTCCTTTATCACGCTAGGGCCGTCCTTTATCACGGGCCGTCCTTTATCACGCTAGGGACGTCCATTTTCACGGGCCGTCCATTATCACGCTAGTGCCGTCCTTTATCACGCTAGGGCCGTCCTTTATCACGCTAGGGCCGTCCTTTATCACGCTAGGGTCGTCCTTTATCACGCTAGGGTCGTCCTTTATCACGCTAGGGCCGTCCATTATCTCGCTAGGGCCGTCCTTTATCACGGGCCGTTCATTATCACGGGCCGTCCTTTATCACGCTAGGGCCGTCCATTATCACGCTATGGCCGTCCATTATCACGCTAAGGCCGTCCTTTATCACGCTAGGGCCGTCCATTATCACGCTAGGGCCGTCCTTTATCACGCTAGGGCCGTTCATTATCACGCTAAGGCCGTCCTTTATCACGCTAGGGCCGTCCATTATCACGCTAGGGCCGTCCATTATCACGCTAGGGCCGTCCTTTATCACGCTAGGGCCATCTTTATCACGCTAGGGCCGTCCATTATCACGGGCCGTCCATTATCACGCTAGGGCCGTCCTTTATCACGGGTTGTCCATTATCACGGGCCGTCCATTATCACGGGCCGTCCATTATCACGCTAGGGCCATCCTTTATCACGCTAGGGCCGTCCTTTATCACGGGCCGTCCTTTATCACGCTAGGGACGTCCATTTTCACGGGCCGTCCATTATCACGCTAGTGCCGTCCTTTATCACGCTAGGGCCGTCCTTTATCACGCTAGGGCCGTCCTTTATCACGCTAGGGTCGTCCTTTATCACGCTAGGGTCGTCCTTTATCACGCTAGGGCCGTCCATTATCTCGCTAGGGCCGTCCTTTATCACGGGCCGATCATTATCACGGGCCGTCCTTTATCACGCTATGGCCGTCCATTTTCACGGGCCGTCCATTATCACAGGCCGTCCTTTATCACGCTAGGGCCGTCCTTTATCACGCTAGGGCCGTCCTTTATCACGCTAGGGTCGTCCTTTATCACGCTAGGGTCGTCCTTTATCACGCTAGGGCCGTCCATTATCTCGCTAGGGCCGTCCTTTATCACGGGCCGTCCATTATCACGGGCCGTCCATTATCACGCTAGGGCCGTCCTTTATCACGCTAGGGCCGTCCTTTATCACGCTAGGGCCGTCCATTATCTCGCTAGGGCCGTCCTTTATCACGGGCCGTCCATTTTCACGGGCCGTCCATTATCACGCTAGGGCCGTCCATTATCACGCTAGGGCCGTCCTTTATCACGCTAGGGCCGTCCTTTATCACGCTAGTGCCGTCCTTTATCACGCTAGGGCCGTCCATTATCTCGCTAGGGCCGTCCTTTATCACGGGCCGTCCATTATCACGCTAGGGCCGTCCTTTATCACGCTAGGGCCGTCCTTTATCACGCTAGGGCCGTCCATTATCACGCTAGGGCCATCCTTTATCACGCTAGGGCCGACCTTTATCACGGGCCGTCCATTATCATGATAGGGCCGTCCATTATCACGGGCCGTCCATTATCACGCTAGGGCCGTCCTTTATCACGCTAGGGCCGTCTTTTATCACGCTAGGGCCGTCCATTATCACGCTAGGGCCATCCTTTCTCACGCTAGGGCCGTCCTTTATCACGGGCCGTCCATTATCATGCTAGGGCCGTCCTTTATCACGCTAGGGTCGTCCTTTATCACGCTAGGGCCGTCCATTTTCACAGGCCGTCCATTATCTCGCTAGGGCCGTCCTTTATCACGCTAGGGCCGTCCTTTATCACGCTAAGGACGTCCATTTTCACGGGCCGTCCATTATCACGCTAGGGCCGTCCTTTATCACGCTAGGGCCGTCCATTTTCACAGGCCGTCCATTATCTCGCTAGGGCCGTCCTTTATCACGCTAGGGCCGTCCTTTATCACGCTAGGGACGTCCATTTTCACGGGCGGTCCATTATCATGCTAGGGCCGTCCTTTATCACGCTAGGGTCGTCCTTTATCACGCTAGGGTCGTCCTTTATCACGCTAGGGCCGTCCTTTATCACGCTAGGGCCGTCCATTATCTCGCTAGGGCCGTCCATTATCTCGCTAGGGCCGTCCTTTATCACAGGCCGTCCATTATCACGGGCCGTCTATTATCACGCTAGGGTCGTCCTTTATCACGCTAGGGCCGTCCTTTATCACGCTAGGGCCGTCCTTTATCACGCTAGGGCCGTCCTTTATCACGGGCCGTCCTTTATCACGCTAGGGTCGTCCATTATCACGGTCCGTCCATTATCACAGGCCGTCCATTATCACGCTAGGGCCGTCCTTTATCACGCTAGGGCCGTCCTTTATCACGGGCCGTCCTTTATCACGGGCCGTCCTTGATCACGGGCCGTCCTTTTGCACGCTAGGGACGTCCATTTTCACGGGCCGTCCATTATCACGCTAGGGCCGTCCTTTATCACGCTAGGACCGTCCTTTATCACGCTAGGGACGTCCATTTTCACGGGCCGTCCTTTATCACGCTAGGGCCGTCCATTTTCACGGGCCGTCCATTATCACAGGCCGTCCTTTATCACGCTAGGGCCGTCCTTTATCACGCTAGGGCCGTCCTTTATCACGCTAGGGCCGTCCATTATCTCGCTAGGGCCGTCCTTTATCACGGGCCGTCCATTATCACGCTAGGGCCGTCCTTTATCACGCTAGGGCCGTCCTTTATCACGCTAGGGCCGTCTATTATCACGCTAGGGCCATCCTTTATCACGCTAGGGCCGACCTTTATCACGGGCCGTCCATTATCACGCTAGGGCCGTCCATTATCACGGGCCGTCCATTATCACGCTAGGGCCGTCCTTTATCACGCTAGGGCCGTCCTTTATCACGCTAGGGCCGTCCATTATCACGCTAGGGCCATCCTTTATCACGCTAGGGCCGTCCTTTATCACGGGCCGTCCATTATCATGCTAGGGCCGTCCTTTATCACGCTAGGTTCGTCCTTTATCACGCTAGGGTCGTCCTTTATCACGCTAGGGCCGTCCTTTATCACGCTAGGGCCGTCCTTTATCACGCTAGGGCCGTCCTTTATCACGCTAGGGCCGTCTTTATCACGCTAGGGCCGTCCTTTATCACGCTAGGGCCGTCCATTATCACGCTAGGGCCGTCCATTATCACGCTAGGGCCGTCCTTTATCACGCTAGGGCCGTTCATTATCACGCTAAGGCCGTCCTTTATCACGCTAGGGCCGTCCATTATCACGCTAGGGCCGTCCTTTATCACGCTAGGGCCGTCCATTATCACGCTAGGGCCGTCCATTATCACGCTAGGGCCGTCCTTTATCACGCTAGGGCCGTTCATTATCACGCTAAGGCCGTCCTTTATCACGCTAGGGCCGTCCATTATCACGCTAGGGCCGTCCTTTATCACGCTAGGGCCGTCCTTTATCATGCTAGGGCCGTCCTTTATCACGCTAGGGCCGTCCTTTATCACGCTAGGGCCGTCCTTTATCACGCTAGGGCCGTCCTTTAACACGCTAGGGCCGTCTTTATCACGCTAGGGCCGTCCTTTATCACGCTAGGGCCGTCCATTATCACGCTAAGCCCGTCCTTTATCACGCTAGGGCCGTCCATTATCACGCTATGGCCGTCCATTATCCTGCTAAGGCCGTCCTTTATCACGCTAGGGCCGTCCATTATCACGCTAGGGCCGTCCTTTATCACGCTAGGGCCGTTCATTATCACGCTAAGGCCGTCCTTTATCACGCTAGGGCCGTCCATTATCACGCTAGGGCCGTCCATTATCACGCTAGGGCCGTCCTTTATCACGCTAGGGCCATCTTTATAACGCTAGGGCCGTCCATTATCACGGGCCGTCCATTATCACGCTAGGGCCGTCCTTTATCACGGGTTGTCCATTATCACGGGCCGTCCATTATCACGGGCCGTCCATTATCACGCTAGGGCCATCCTTTATCACGCTAGGGCCGTCCTTTATCACGGGCCGTCCTTTATCACGCTAGGGACGTCCATTTTCACGGGCCGTCCATTATCACGCTAGTGCCGTCCTTTATCACGCTAGGGCCGTCCTTTATCACGCTAGGGCCGTCCTTTATCACGCTAGGGTCGTCCTTTATCACGCTAGGGTCGTCCTTTATCACGCTAGGGCCGTCCATTATCTCGCTAGGGCCGTCCTTTATCACGGGCCGTCCATTATCACGGGCCGTCCTTTATCACGCTATGGCCGTCCATTTTCACGGGCCGTCCATTATCACAGGCCGTCCTTTATCACGCTAGGGCCGTCCTTTATCACGCTAGGGCCGTCCTTTATCACGCTAGGGTCGTCCTTTATCACGCTAGGGTCGTCCTTTATCACGCTAGGGCCGTCCATTATCTCGCTAGGGCCGTCCTTTATCACGGGCCGTCCATTATCACGGGCCGTCCATTATCACGCTAGGGCCGTCCTTTATCACGCTAGGGCCGTCCTTTATCACGCTAGGGCCGTCCTTTATCACGCTAGGGCCGTCCTTTATCACGCTAGGGCCGTCTTTATCACGCTAGGGCCGTCCTTTATCACGCTAGTGCCGTCCATTATCACGCTAAGGCCGTCCTTTATCACGCTAGGGCCGTCCATTATCACGCTAGGGCCGTCCATTATCACGCTAAGGCCGTCCTTTATCACGCTAGGGCCGTCCATTATCACGCTAGGGCCGTCCTTTATCACGCTAGGGCCGTCCATTATCACGCTAAGGCCGTTCTTTATCACGCTAGGGCCGTCCATTATCACGCTAGGGCCGTCCATTATCACGCTAGGGCCGTCCTTTATCACGCTAGGGCCGTCCATTATCACGATAGGGCCGTCCTTTATCACGCTAGGGCCATCTTTATCACGCTAGGGCCGTCCATTATCACGGGCCGTCCATTATCACGCTAGGGCCGTCCTTTATCACGGGTTGTCCATTATCACGGGCCGTCCATTATCACGGGCCGTCCATTATCACGCTAGGGCCGTCCTTTATCACGCTAGGGCCGTCCTTTATCACGGGCCGTCCTTTATCACGCTAGGGACGTCCATTTTCACGGGCCGTCCATTATCACGCTAGGGCCGTCCTTTATCACGCTAAGGCCGTCCTTTATCACGCTAGCGCCGTCCTTTATCACGCTAGGGTCGTCCTTTATCACGCTAGGGTCGTCCTTTATCACGCTAGGGCCGTCCATTATCACGGGCCGTCCATTATCACGCTAGGGCCTTCCTTTATCACGGGTTGTCCATTATCACGGGCCGTCCATTATCACGGGCCGTCCATTATCACGCTAGGGCCGTCCTTTATCACGCTAGGGCCGTCCTTTATCACGGGCCGTCCTTTATCACGCTAGGGACGTCCATTTTCACGGGCCGTCCATTATCACGCTAGGGCCGTCCTTTATCACGCTAGGGCCGTCCTTTATCACGCTAGCGCCGTCCTTTATCACGCTAGGGTCGTCCTTTATCACGCTAGGGTCGTCCTTTATCACGCTAGGGCCGTCCATTATCTCGCTAGGGCCGTCCTTTATCACGGGCCGTCCATTATCACGGGCCGTCCATTATCACGCTAGGGCCGTCCTTTATCACGCTAGGGCCGTCCTTTATCATGCTAGGGCCGTCCTTTATCACGCTAGGGCCGTCCTTTATCACGCTAGAACCGTCCTTTATCACGCTAGGGCCGTCCATTATCTCGCTAGGGCCGTCCTTTATCACGGGCCGTCCATTATCACGCTAGGGCCGTCCTTTATCACGCTAGGGCCGTCCTTTATCACGCTAGGGCCGTCCATTATCACGCTAGGGCCATCCTTTATCACGCTAGGGCCGACCTTTATCACGGGCCGTCCATTATCATGCTAGGGCCGTCCATTATCACGGGCCGTCCATTATCACGCTAGGGCCTTCCTTTATCACGCTAGTGCCGTCCTTTATCACGCTAGGGTCGTCCTTTATCACGCTAGGGCCGTCCTTTATCACGGGCCGTCCTTTATCACGCTAGGGCCGTCCATTATCACGGGCCGTCCATTATCACAGGCCGTCCATTATCACGCTAGGGCCGTCCTTTATCACGCTAGGGCCGTCCATTATCTCGCTAGGGCCGTCCTTTATCACGGGCCGTCCATTTTCACGGGCCGTCCATTATCACGCTAGGGCCGTCCATTATCACGCTAGGGCCGTCCTTTATCACGCTAGGGCCGTCCTTTATCACGCTAGGGCCGTCCTTTATCACGCTAGGGCCGTCCATTATCTCGCTAGGGCCGTCCTTTATCACGGGCCGTCCATTATCACGCTAGGGCCGTCCTTTATCACGCTAGGGCCGTCCTTTATCACGCTAGGGCCGTCCATTATCACGCTAGGGCCATCCTTTATCACGCTAGGGCCGACCTTTATCACGGGCCGTCCATTATCATGATAGGGCCGTCCATTATCACGGGCCGTCCATTATCACGCTAGGGCCGTCCTTTATCACGCTAGGGCCGTCCTTTATCACGCTAGGGCCGTCCATGATCACGCTAGGGCCATCCTTTATCACGCTAGGGCCGTCCTTTATCACGGGCCGTCCATTATCATGCTAGGGCCGTCCTTTATCACGCTAGGGTCGTCCTTTATCACGCTAGGGTTGTCCTTTATCACGCTAGGGCCGTCCTTTATCACGCTAGGGCCGTCCATTATCTCGCTAGGGCCGTCCTTTATCACGCTAGGGCCGTCCATTATCTTGCTAGGGCCGTCCATTATCTCGCTAGGGCCGTCCTTTATCACGGGCCGTCTATTATCACAGGCCGTCCATTATCACGCTAGGGTCGTCCTTTATCACGCTAGGGCCGTCCTTTATCACGCTAGGGCCGTCCTTTATCACGCTAGGGCCGTCCTTTATCACGGGCCGTCCTTTATCACGCTAGGGCCGTCCATTATCACGGGCCGTCCATTATCACGGGCCGTCCATTATCACAGGCCGTCCATTATCACGCTAGGGCCGTCCTTTATCACGCTAGGGCCGTCCTTTCTCACGGGCCGTCCTTTATCACGCTAGGGACGTCCATTTTCACGGGCCGTCCATTATCACGCTATCGCCGTCCTTTATCACGCTAAAGGGCCGTCCTTTATCACGCTAGGGCCGTCCTTTATCACGCTAGGGTCGTCCTTTATCACGCTAGGGCCGTCCATTATCACAGGCCGTCCATTATCACGCTAGGGTCGTCCTTTATCACGCTAGGGCCGTCCTTTATCACGCTAGGGCCGTCCTTTATCACGCTAGAGCCGTCCTTTATCACGGGCCGTCCTTTATCACGCTAGGGCCGTCCATTATCACGGGCCGTCCATTATCACAGGCCGTCCATTATCACGCAAGGGCCGTCCTTTATCACGCTAGGGCCGTCCTTTATCATGCTAGGGCCGTCCTTTATCACGCTAGGGCCGTCCTTTATCACGGGCCGTCTATTATCATGCTAGGGCCGTCCTTTATCACGCTAGGGTCGTCCTTTATCACGCTAGGGTCGTCGTTTATCACGCTAGGGCCGTCCTTTATCACGCTAGGGCCGTCCATTATCTCGCTAGGGCCGTACATTATCTCGCTAGGGCCGTCCTTTATCACGGGCCGTCCATTATCACGGGCAGTCCATTATCACGCTAGGGTCGTCCTTTATCACGCTAGGGCCGTCCTTTATCACGCTTGGGCCGTTCTTTATCACGCTAGGGCCGTCCGTTATCACGGGCCGTCCTTTATCACGCTATGGCCGTCCATTATCACGGTCCGTCCATTATCACAGGCCGTCCATTATCACGCTAGGGCCGTCCTTTATCACGCTAGGGCCGTCCTTTATCACGGGCCGTACTTTATCACGGGCCGTCCTTTATCACGGGCCGTCCTTTATCACGCTAGGGACGTCCATTTTCACGGGCCGTCCATTATCACGCTAGGGCCGTCCTTTATCACGCTAGGGCCGTCCATTTTCACAGGCCGTCCATTATCTCGCTAGGGCCGTCCTTTATCACGCTAGGGCCGTCCTTTATCACGCTAAGGACGTCCATTTTCACGGGCCGTCCATTATCACGCTAGGGCCGTCCTTTATCACGCTAGGGCCGTCCATTTTCACAGGCCGTCCATTATCTAGCTAGGGCCGTCCTTTATCACGCTAGGGCCGTCCTTTATCACGCTAGGGACGTCCATTTTCACGGGCGGTCCATTATCATGCTAGGGCCGTCCTTTATCACGCTAGGGTCGTCCTTTATCACGCTAGGGTCGTCCTTTATCACGCTAGGGCCGTCCTTTATCACGCTAGGGCCGTCGATTATCTCGCTAGGGCCGTCCATTATCTCGCTAGGGCCGTCCTTTATCACAGGCCGTCCATTATCACGGGCCGTCTATTATCACGCTAGGGTCGTCCTTTATCACGCTAGGGCCGTCCTTTATCACGCTAGGGCCGTCCTTTATCACGCTAGGGCCGTCCTTTATCACGGGCCGTCCTTTATCACGCTAGGGTCGTCCATTATCACGGTCCGTCCATTATCACAGGCCGTCCATTATCACGCTAGGGCCGTCCTTTATCACGCTAGGGCCGTCCTTTATCACGGGCCGTCCTTTATCACGGGCCGTCCTTTATCACGGGCCGTCCTTTTTCACGCTAGGGACGTCCATTTTCACGGGCCGTCCATTATCACGCTAGGGCGGTCCTTTATCACGCTAGGGCCGTCCATTTTCACAGGCCGTCCATTATCTCGCTAGGGCCGTCCTTTATCACGCTAGGACCGTCCTTTATCACGCTAGGGACGTCCATTTTCACGGGCCGTCCTTTATCACGCTAGGGCCGTCCATTTTCACGGGCCGTCCATTATCACAGGCCGTCCTTTATCACGCTAGGGCCGTCCTTTATCACGCTAGGGCCGTTCTTTATCACGCTAGGGCCGTCCATTATCTCGCTAGGGCCGTCCTTTATCACGGGCCGTCCATTATCACGCTAGGGCCGTCCTTTATCACGCTAGGGCCGTCCTTTATCACGCTAGGGCCGTCTATTATCACGCTAGGGCCATCCTTTATCACGCTAGGGCCGTCCTTTATCACGGGCCGTCCATTATCACGCTAGGGCCGTCCATTATCACGGGCCGTCCATTATCACGCTAGGGCCGTCCTTTATCACGCTAGGGCCGTCCTTTATCACGCTAGGGCCGTCCATTATCACGCTAGGGCCATCCTTTATCACGCTAGGGCCGTCCTTTATCACGGGCCGTCCATTATCATGCTAGGGCCGTCCTTTATCACGCTAGGTTCGTCCTTTATCACGCTAGGGTCGTCCTTTATCACGCTAGGGCCGTCCTTTATCGCGCTAGGGCCGTCCATTATCTCGCTAGGGCCGTCCATTATCTCGCTAGGGCCGTCCTTTATCACGGGCCGTCCATTATCACGGGCCGTCCATTATCACGCTAGGGTCGTCCTTTATCACGCTAGGGCCGTCCTTTATCACGCTAGGGCCGTCCTTTATCACGCTAGGGCCGTCCTTTATCACGGGCCGTCCTTTATCACGCTAGGGCCGTCCATTATCACGGGCCGTCCATTATCACAGGTCGTCCATTATCACGCTAGGGCCGTCCTTTATCACGCTAGGGCCGTCCTTTATCACGGGCCGTCCTTTATCACGGGCCGTCCTTTATCACGGGCCGTCCTTTATCACGCTAGGGACGTCCATTTTCACGGGCCGTCCATTATCACGCTAGGGCCGTCCTTTATCACGCTAGGGCCGTCCATTTTCACAGGCCGTCCATTATCTCGCTAGGGCCGTCCTTTATCACGCTAGGGCCGTCCTTTATCACGCTAGGGACGTCCATTTTCACGGGCCGTCCATTATCACAGGCCGTCCTTTATCACGCTAGGGCCGTCCTTTATCACGCTAGGGCCGTCCTTTATCACGCTAGGGTCGTCCTTTATCACGCTAGGGTCGTCCTTTATCACGCTAGGGCCGTCCATTATCTCGCTAGGGCCGTCCTTTATCACGGGCCGTCCATTATCACGGGCCGTCCATTATCACGCTAGGGCCGTCCTTTATCACGCTAGGGCCGTCCTTTATCATGCTAGGGCCGTCCTTTATCACGCTAGGGCCATCCTTTATCACGCTAGGGCCGTCCTTTATCACGCTAGGGCCGTCTTTATCACGCTAGGGCCGTCCTTTATCACGCTAGGGCCGTCCATTATCACGCTAAGGCCGTCCTTTATCACGCTAGGGCCGTCCATTATCACGCTATGGCCGTCCATTATCACGCTAAGGCCGTCCTTTATCACGCTAGGGCCGTCCATTATCACGCTAGGGCCGTCCTTTATCACGCTAGGGCCGTCCATTATCACGCTAAGGCCGTCCTTTATCACGCTAGGGCCGTCCATTATCACGCTAGGGCCGTCCATTATCACGCTAGGGCCGTCCTTTATCACGCTAGGGCCATCTTTATCACGCTAGGGCCGTCCATTATCACGGGCCGTCCATTATCACGCTAGGGCCGTCCTTTATCACGGGTTGTCCATTATCACGGGCCGTCCATTATCACGGGCCGTCCATTATCACGCTAGGGCCGTCCTTTATCACGCTAGGGCCGTCCTTTATCACTGGCCGTCCTTTATCACGCTAGGGACGTCCATTTTCACGGGCCGTCCATTATCACGCTAGTGCCGTCCTTTATCACGCTAGGGCCGTCCTTTATCACGCTAGGGCCGTCCTTTATCACGCTAGGGTCGTCCTTTATCACGCTAGGGTCGTCCTTTATCACGCTAGGGCCGTCCATTATCTCGCTAGGGCCGTCCTTTATCACGGGCCGTCCATTATCACGGGCCGTCCTTTATCACGCTATGGCCGTCCATTTTCACGGGCCGTCCATTATCACAGGCCGTCCTTTATCACGCTAGGGCCGTCTTTTATCACGCTAGGGCCGTCCTTTATCACGCTAGGGTCGTCCTTTATCACGCTAGGGTCGTCCTTTATCACGCTAGGGCCGTCCATTATCTCGCTAGGGCCGTCCTTTATCACGGGCCGTCCATTATCACGGGCCGTCCATTATCACGCTAGAGCCGTCCTTTATCACGCTAGGGCCGTCCTTTATCACGCTAGGGCCGTCCTTTATCACGCTAGGGCCGTCCTTTATCACGCTAGGGCCGTCTTTATCACGCTAGGGCCGTCCTTTATCACGCTAGGGCCGTCCATTATCACGCTAAGGCCGTCCTTTATCACGCTAGGGCCGTCCATTATCACGCTAGGGCCGTCCATTATCACGCTAAGGCCGTCCTTTATCACGCTAGGGCCGTCCATTATCACGCTAGGGCCGTCCTTTATCACGCTAGGGCCGTCCATTATCACGCTAAGGCCGTTCTTTATCACGCTAGGGCCGTCCATTATCACGCTAGGGCCGTCCATTATCACGCTAGGGCCGTCCTTTATCACGCTAGGGCCGTCCATTATCACGCTAGGGCCGTCCTTTATCACGCTAGGGCCATCTTTATCACGCTAGGGCCGTCCATTATCACGGGCCGTCCATTATCACGCTAGGGCCGTCCTTTATCACGGGTTGTCCATTATCACGGGCCGTCCATTATCACGGGCCGTCCATTATCACGCTAGGGCCGTCCTTTATCACGCAAGGGCCGTCCTTTATCACGCTAGGGCCGTCCATTATCACGCTAGGGCCATCCTTTATCACGCTAGGGCCGTCCTTTATCACGGGCCGTCCATTATCATGCTAGGGCCGTCCTTTATCACGCTAGGGTCGTCCTTTATCACGCTAGGGTCGTCCTTTATCACGCTAGGGCCGTCCATTATCTCGCTAGGGCCGTCCTTTATCACGCTAGGGCCGTCCATTATCTCGCTAGGGCCGTCCATTATCTCGCTAGGGCCGTCCTTTATCACTGGCCGTCCATTATCACGGGCCGTCCATTATCACGCTAGGGTCGTCCTTTATCACGCTAGGGCCGTCCTTTATCACGCTAGGGCCGTCCTTTATCACGCTAGGGCCGTCCTTTATCACGGGCCGTCCTTTATCACGCTAGGGCCGTCCATTATCACGGGCCGTCCATTATCACAGGCCGTCCATTATCACGCTAGGGCTGTCCTTTATCACTCTAGGGTCGTCCTTTATCACGGGCCGTCGTTTATCACGGGCCGTCCTTTATCACGCTAGGGACGTCCATTTTCACGGGCCGTCCATTATCACAGGCCGTCCATTATCACGCTAGGGTCGTCCTTTATCACGCTAGGGCCGTCCTTTATCACGCTAGGGACGTCCATTTTCACGGGCCGTCCTTTATCACACTAGGGCCGTCCATTTTCACGGGCCGTCCATTATCACAGGCCGTCCTTTATCACGCTAGGGCCGTCCTTTATCACGCTAGGGCCGTCCTTTATCACGCTAGGGTCGTCCTTTATCACGCTAGGGTCGTCCTTTATCACGCTAGGGCCGTCCATTATCTCGCTAGGGCCGTCCTTTATCACGGGCCGTCCATTATCACGGGCCGTCCATTATCACGCTAGGGCCGTCCTTTATCACGCTAGGGCCGTCCTTTATCACGCTAGGGCCGTCCTTTATCACGCTAGGGCCGTCTTTATCACGCTAGGGCCGTCCTTTATCACGCTAGGGCCGTCCATTATCACGCTAAGGCCGTTCTTTATCACGCTAGGGCCGTTCATTATCACGCTAGGGCCGTCCATTTTCACGCTAAGGCCGTCCTTTAGCACGCTAGGGCCGTCCATTATCACGCTAGGGCCGTCCTTTATCACGCTAGGGCCGTCCATTATCACGCTAAGGCCGTCCTTTATCACGCTAGGGCCGTCCATTATCACGCTAGGGCCGTCCATTATCACGCTAGGGCCGTCCTTTATCACGCTAGGGCCGTCCATTATCACGCTAGGGCCGTCCTTTATCACGCTAGGGCCGTCCTTTATCACGCTAGGGCCGTCTTTATCACGCTAGGGCCGTCCATTATCACGGGCCGTCCATTATCACGCTAGGGCCGTCCTTTATCACGGGCCGTCCATTATCACGGGCCGTCCATTATCACGGGCCGTCCATTATCACGGGCCGTCCATTATCACGCTAGGGCCGTCCATTATCACGCTAGGGCCGTCCTTTATCACGCTAGGGCCGTCTTTATCACGCTAGGGCCGTCCATTATCACGGGCCGTCCATTATCACGCTAGGGCCGTCCTTTATCACGCTAGGGCCGTCTTTATCACGCTAGGGCCGTCCATTATCACGCTAGGGCCGTCCATTATCACGCTAAGGCCGTCCTTTATCACGGGCCGTGCATTAAGCCCGGTCTAACCAAACAGATTGAAAGCGTTGCCATGACGAGCGAACTCACTTTTGCAGGCCGGCGGGACACACATCCAGTAGTGCTGCTGGAGAACGCCCAGTGTGACGTCACAGGCAGTAGTCGGACAGTGACGAAGATCAAGCACGTCACCCAGGCACGTCACCCAGGCACGACACCCACGCACGTCAGCCAGGCACGTCACCCAGACACGTCCCCCAGGCACGTCCCCCAGGCACGTCACCCAGGCACGTCACCCAGGCACGTCACCCAGGCAGTTCGCCATGTTTAATCACTTCTCCGCCAGTGGTCACGAATTTCGCGTCAGAATCTAATGCACACTGAGCGACACGGGCGTGAAGAAGAAGAAGTAGACCACAGTTAGGCACAGAGAACACGGCACTAACAAGAGACATAAACCTTCATGAGCCCTCGCCAAAGCGGGGACTCATGAGGGTTTATGTCTCTTGCAGATGGGCAGCGTTCGCCTTGGCCCCGGCAGGTAAGGGGTTAATCAAGCGACACCCGGGCCACTGAGCAGTTTCTGCGTGTTTAATCTGCACGCCCAATGACGACCGTTAGACATTTCTCTAAACATTTACCATTCTTCAACGCCACTCCTTCGTACATCAAAATGCAATACCTAGAGAACACAGAGCCAAATTGGGCAGGCGAGAGGCATACTTCTCATGAGCTCCAGCGTCTGCGTATCATGACAATATATGTCTC
>BTPG01000007.1:32624892-32634892 GCA_036245525.1 Semisulcospira habei | reverse complement strand
GATATTGGACCTGCTGAGTAGATTTACGTTTTTGCCGCCTACTACCGGTTTCGCCCCAAGGATGGGGATGGGGGGTGGGGGTGGGGGGTGGGGGTGGGTGGGAGGTGGGCTCAACGCGTGTACTAGAAGCCGCCTCCTGAATTTACCGGTGGCACCACTAGTACAGCGCGGATTGCAAATATATATATATATAAAGCATCTCTCACAAGCTGCGTTCTAAGAAATGAAAACAATATAAAACTTTATTATTTCAGAGAGAGAGAGAGAGAGAGAGAGAGAGAGAGAGAGAGAGAGAGAGAGAGAGAGAGAGAGAGAGAGAGAGAGCGGGGGTGCGGATAAGCAGTTAACAAGATGTGTGTTCAGGTAGTGTCTAATGGTACTTGTAGTTCGCGTGAGTTTACCTTCAGTACTGTGGGTGAAAACCTCTGCCGTCTGCAATGTGGGTCCTGTCAACATACTCATTTCACACAAACATCCATCTGCAAGAGACATAGATCCTCATCAGCCCCCGCAACTTGCGGGGGCTCATGAGGATCTATGTTTCTTGCCGTGCCAATGCATGTGTCTCCTTCCAAAAGGTTACGTCAATATCGGTATGCAAATAAGAAGAAACAGAATTTGGAGCCAGGACCCTGCTACCAATTATACGGGCACACATGCTTTGAACGAGGTTCATGAAACCACTTGCATTTAAAAAATTGTATTTCCTCGTTTAAAATTATTTCTGCTTGGTAGATAATGCATTGGCGTTGGGACCCCGGGGGTATGGGGTGAGTGTGTGTGTGGGGGAAGGGGTAGGGGCAAAAGGTCCAGATATTTGACGAGGTCAAACCGCCTATGAAGATTGTTTGGTCATAGAATCAGTTGACCATAAAAAGTCTCAATAACGAGTGCAGCACTCTTAGAAAGTAAATAGCGGGTTGAACTATTAAATTCTCGGGTTAAACACCTCTTGTTACAAACTGGAAATGTTTTACTTTTCTTCACTGAGCTGTATACGTATAGAAAGTAAATAGCGGGTTGAACTATTAAATTCTCGGGTTAAACACCTCTTGTTACAAACTGGAAATGTTTTACTTTTCTTCACTGAGCTGTATACGTATAGAAAGTAAATAGCGGGTTGAACTATTAAATTCTCGGGTTAAACACCTTTTGTTACAAACTGGAAATGTTTTACTTTTCTTCACTGAGCTGTATACGTATGGAAAAGAGTTAAGTAAATCAATTTATTATAATTATTTGTCTGTGTGTCCATTTTGAAAACAAACAAACTGTAATGTACTTGTACTTTGTACGCGTGTTCCTTTCCTTGTTGGCACGTGCATTGTGGCGTGCCCGCTCGGCCACCATCAGTTTTGACTTGGATTTTGACCCATTCACTGCAGGAACTCGACATGCAGACACCAGCCCCCGCAGTCGCACTAACTCAGTGCAGGAGCTGATGAGGATCTATGTGTCTTGCTGACACCACTCTGTTGTCCGTGTTGAACTAAGGAAGATTACAGACACCCAGTGTGTTACAGACACCCAGTGTGTTGCAGACACCCAGTGTGCTACAGACACCCAGTGTGTTACAGATACCCAGTGTGTTGCATACACCCAGTGTGTTGCAGTGTGTTGCAGACACCCAGTGTGTTACAGACACCCAGTGTGCGTCCACTAGCAGTGAAGGGGTTAACCCTTTCAGCCTCAAGGTCCCATTTCTCAAATTGTGGAGGTGTTGGCTAATGACTATGTGCCAGTTACAGGAGACGGATTGACCAGGATAATTCAAAGGGTAGTGCCTGATTAGCTTGGCGCCTTCAGGCGCCAAGCTAATTTGGCACTACCCTTGAATTAGCATGGTCAGTCTATCTTCTGCTGTAGGGACTCGGGGGTAAAAGGTTAATCTTGGGCCACGCCTTCTCTCTTGTGGGCATTATCTCATCTCTTGTGGGCATTATCTCATCTCTTGTGGGCATTATCTCATCTCTTGTGGGCATTATCTCATCTCTTGTGGGCATTATCTCATCTCTTGTGGGCATTATCTTATGGAAATGTGCGCAGGGTTTCCTGCGGGCCACGTCTCCCCCCCCAACCCCCCTCCCCCCTCCCCCCTCTCCCGCCCCCCCTCTCCCGCCCCCCCTCTCCCGCCCCCCCCCTCTCCCGCCCCCCCCCTCTCCCGCCCCCCCCCTCTCCCGCCCCCTTTTTATAAAAGCCTACTTTGTCCACAGTGTGACTTTCCCCGCATCTGTGTAGAGTTCTTACTGTCTCCCCGCTGTACAGGCCAGCTTCAGTCTAACGCGCTCCAGTTGACCTCGGTACCGGATATAACGCGCTCCAGTTGACCTTGGTACCGGATATAACGCGCTCCAGTTGACCTCGGTACCGGATATAACGCGCTCCAGTTGACCTCGGTACCGGATATAACGCGCTCCAGTTGACCACGGTACCGGATATAACACGCTCCAGTTGACCACGGTACCGGATATAACGCGCTCCAGTTGACCTCGGTACCGGATATAACGCGCTCCAGTTTACTGCGGTACCGGATATAACGCGCTCCAATTGACCACGTTACTGGATATAACACGCTCCAGTTGACCACGGTACCGGATATAATGCGCTCCAGTTTACCTCGGTACCGGATATAACGCACTCCAGTTTACCACGGTACCGGATATAACACGCTCCAGTTTACCTGGGTACCGGATATAACGCGCTCCAGTTTACCTCGGTACCGGATATAACACACTCCAGTTGACCACGGTACCAGATATAATGCGCTCCAGTTTACCTCGGTACCGGATTTAATGCGCTCCAGTTTACCACGGTACCGGATATAACACGCTCCAGTTTACCTCGGTACCGGATATAACACGCTCCAGTTGACCACGGTACCGGATATAACACGCTCCAGTTGACCACGGTACCGGATATAACACGCTCCAGTTTACCACGGTACCAGATATAACACGCTCCAGTTTACCGCGGTACCGGATATAACACGCTCCAGTTTACCTCGGTACCGGATATAACACGCTCCAGTTTACCGCGGTACCGGATATAACACGCTCCAGTTTACCTCGGTACCGGATATAACACGCTCCAGTTTACCACGGTACCAGATATAACATGCTCCAGTTTACCGTGGTACCGGATATAACACGCTCCAGTTTACCGCGGTACCGGATATAACGCGCTCCAGTTTACCGTGGTACCGGATATGAACTCGCACAGGTCTCTGGCTCCCATTGAGATGCCTGGTGACAAACAGGTCCTCGGGCCGAGGTCAGACTTAGCTGGTCTGTGTACAGTCGTGCACATAAACACACACACACACACACACACACACACACACACACACACACACACACACACACTAACACACTAACACACTAACACACCGACACGTGTCACACACAGTCCATGTAAATTCAACACTACAATCACGCCATCGCGAATAACACCGTCTGAATGTATTGCTCTGTGGTATCGCGATATAGTGAGGCCAGCCTGTGTATTATGGTCAAAGCTCTGTCCTTGTCGTTTGTTTCAGCGACCTGCTTAAGGAAACAAAGAGTTAACACTTTGCAAATGTCTACTTTAGGCGTGTTTACTATTTTACACTAATGTCTCCTTCAGGCGTGTGTTGGTGTGTTGGTGTTTTAGTGTTTTACACTAATGTCTCCTTCAGGCGTGTGTTGGTGTGTTGGTGTTTTAGTGTTTTACACTAATGTCTCCTTCAGGCGTGTGTTGGTGTGTTAGTGTTTTAGTGTTTTACACTAATGCTACACAGTCGGGCTGACTACACTGGCAAGTCTGAATATTGTAACATGGATGACTTTTTTGTTTTTCTTCACTTTTGTAAGCTGGAGAGATGCCGGGGCACCGCCTTGGGCAACAGCAATGTCCAATACTGCGCCTACTCACACTGATTGTGCAATAGCAACGTCCAATACTGCGCCTACTCACACTGATTGTGCATAGCAACGTCCAATACTGCGCCTACGCACACTGATTGTGCAATAGCAACGTCCAATACTGCGCCTACGCACACTGATTGTGCAATAGCAACGTCCAATATTGCGCCTACTCACACTGATTGTGCAAGAAGGATAGAAAGGCCCTATCTGAGGCAAAACAACACTGAAAAGCCGCGTTATAGGCCAGTTTTAGGAAACCGCACTGGTGCAGATCACTGTAAAACAGAAGATCACTGTCAAGTTAAATGATCGAGTTCCTTCTGTCGTGTCAGGGTCCTTTTGTCGTGTGCCCGCTATCTGGTCACAACTCCCCTGTTCCTAACCCCTTCACGGCCCGTGGACACGCACCGTGCTTTGGAAATGGTCATGAATTCAACTCTAAAGAGCCTCAGTGTCCGTGGAACACGGAGTCAAAGTCGTTTCAGCAAGAGGCATAGATCCTCATGAGCCCCCGCAGTTGCGGGGGCTCATGAGGATCTGTGCCTCTTGTGGCACCACTTTGCATCGTGAATATGGCAATGCGGGTGCACATGAGGATCTATCCCTCTTGCTGTTCGGCGGTGTTCACATTTGCTCGGCAGTTGAGAGGTTAGGGGTGAAATTGCGTTCCTGTATTTCGGTGAATAGATGATCTCACCGTACTTAAGGTTGTATACTATACCTACATTTTTTAATTGAAAACTGCCGCTTATAGGGTTTTTTGAGAGCCTTATTGAGTCTGGAGGCTATTGCCACCCTGAAAGACCCATGGTCCCGGGCATATTTGTAAGTTTCAGCCTTTTGCGTGACCTACCCCATGTGCGAAAACACGCAAAATAGCTGATTTCAGAACACAATAAAAATTTATCGAATAGTGTGTTAAAATGATAAAGAAACATTTCGGTCACTTCATAAAGTATGTTAGTATTTTCTCGTAAAAAAAAGTGTGTTCTGATAATTGGAATTCTAACTGTAATCGATAAAAGTTTATGTTGTAAATTCGCAAATTGCCCGGATGTTATCAATAACATTACAAGTGTTTGCAATGTTGGGCAATTGCTCAGGCCCTTTTTATTCGATAAAATCGTACTTTAGATCATATCACACACATTATTTATGAAAAAATGAGGGGGTCCCGCGCAAAAATTGGCACTTTGGGTCGTTTGCGAGTGCGTTTTCAAAAAGGGATACAAGCGATGTCTGACTTCCGGCAGATCATATCTCCGCCGTAGCCGTCCCAAGCCCGCATGAGAAAGGAGGAAATCAACTACCAAACCAACAAGTATAACCTACGCCCAAACTGTTGCAAACTACTAGTCTTCGATCACTATTAGTGACAGTAGGAAAGTAAACTGGAACAAACAACAACGAGAGATACGGGATGAGAAGGTTTATCTATAAGTAATTAAATGCACCAGAGATCACTTAGTAGTTGAGTTAGTACAGTGGTAAAATACTCTTTTTGCCACGCAGGTAACCAGGGTTCAATCCCCGTAGATGGATATTTTTTTCCCTGCTCAAAAATTAGAAACCCATACAGTTTCTACTTCGCTAAATGAAACAAACGCACACACACACAATATATATATATATATATATATATATATTATATATATATATATATATATATATATATATATATATATATATATATATATATTATATATATATATATATATATATATATATATATATATATATATATATATGTTCTTTTTTTATGTAAAATATGCGATTATCATCACCGTTGTAATGTGGATGTTAAACCATGAACCAACCAACAAACCATTTTCAGTCTTGGATAAAAATGCATACTGGTTACCTCGGTACATTTGTTCATTTAATTTTTTTCAGCCAGGCATTGTGAGCATGTTTACAATCATTCACAGATTCACTGATGAAAAAGAACACCAAAGAGTGTTGTCACAGGGTGTTTTTTTTTAATTTTTCTGGCATCATCTACAAACATTAATTAATGAATAATGTGAATTTGTTTTAATATACCTGCTGCAAGCAATGCTACATGCTCCTTTGGTGTATCCGTGAAAGCAGGTCGGTGAACATCTCTGGTTGAAAGATGTTTGTGAACAGATTGGTAGTGGATGTACCTATGTCTCCAGCTGAATCTCAGTTTCCCAGCAGTTTTTGGTTACAAATTATAAGGAAACAAAACAAATGTCACATGTTTCAATATGCCCCGTTATGTTTGCACATGATCATTGTGAGTAAAGAATAATATCTTTGTTTATTTTCAAAAGAAACGCTGTATTTGCAGACATTCATTTAAAGTATATATGTACAGTCAAGTATGTTGAAAGCATTATTAGGCTACAATGCACATAGGCTCCCATACAAAAGTAAACTACCTCAAATACAAAATGTTAAATGTTTAGGGCTTAACATCTTTTGTCCATAAGGTGATTTCAAAGATGGGTCACAGAAATAGGGTCTGAACAAATTTTGACCCAAGCTGTATTCGAACCCAGGACCTTTGGGATGAGAGTCAAACACACTACCACCGAGCCACCCAGCTCCCCCTCAAAATACAGCTTTACTGTGGAACAACATATTTTAACTACATTATTCACATTTACATTGACAAAGTGCTGACTTTATACAAGCTAGTGGGTGGAGAACAGTGGAGCTGAAGTTATTTTCAGTTGTGTGCATGCCAACCGAGACTGACACCGGCAACCACTTGCTCATGAGGTATTTATTTGGGAGCCAACTACACAGTATATAAAAGAAGGGGGATAGGAGAGAAGGAATGACAGACTTATCATTTAGAGCCTTCTACTACATATATTATTTCCCTCATATATATATAACACGAAGAGTTTTTGCGTTCCCGGCTGACGGCCATCTTATTCTGTATTAAAATTTCACTGATGACACGGAATGCTTAACACAATATATATATATATATATATATATATATATATATATATATATATATATATATATATATATATATTATATATATATATATATATATATATATATATATATATATATATATATATACATATATATATATATATATATATATATATATATATATACATACATATATATATATATATATATATATATTATATATATATATATATATATATATTATATATATATATATATATATATATATATATATATATATATATATATATATATATAGAGAGAGAGAGAGAGAGAGAGAGAGAGAGAGAGAGAGAGAGAGAGAGAGAGAGAGAGAGAGAGCATCACTGAAGTCCTGATATAACTCAACATTGCACATCCCACTACGTTATAACAGTGAAATTCAGTGTCCAGCCACCACTACACTACACACATAACACATACTGTGCATAATGTTGGTATGAAAATCAAACAATACTGTTACCAGTACCACACTCTGTCCCATTGCAGCACAACTAAGTGAAATGCAGTCTCACGCCCCATAACATATACTGCACAATGCTGATGTCAACATAAAATACCGTAACAACTGCATAACAAGGGTAAAATGCACTGTGTCACCTAGTCTGCATAATATAGGCATACACACCAAACAATACTTTTACTGCTCTTGATACAAAGTCTGTGCAGTCCACCATATCACAACACTGCAAAATACATCAGTGCTACGCTGGCAGAGTGCCTACAATACAACCCGAAACGCTGAAGGTAAATTCTTTGTAAGGCACTGCAACACTAACCTGCGAAAGTTTTGTTTTTCTAACAGAGTTGCCATTGTTTGGAATGAGTTACCAGTTTCATTAAAAAAAGCACCTAACATAAATTCTTTACAAAACAGATGGACGAATTACCAAAATTTAAAGAGTTTTTCTATTCATATGATGAATCATTTATAGGAAAATTTCATGAATAGCAGACTCATAAAGTAACTTAAGAAAGAAAGGACATTTGCAAAGGCCTCACGGCCTATTTTGTCCTCACACTACTACAGTCTGCACCATGCCGGCTATTAATATAAGCAATACTCTTCAAAAACTCAACATGGTGCAGGCTATCGTGTCACAACTGATTGCACATTGCATAGCAGCCACCACACACAACCTGGTACTGTGCACAATGTTGGCTTCAGTTTTACTTTGTTTATTTAATTTTGGACCTGCTGGGGGCATGAGAAAAATCACAAAAGAACTTACATGATTGCGCTCAAAAATTAACTACACATGAACACATGTTCCTTAGACAGCACAAATGACTTGTATGGACACAGATCATAGTTAGGTCATTCTGTTTGCTGGTATGTGTCATGTACAGTACGTCTGGAAAACATATGAAATGAACCATGTGATTAGCAATTCTGATACGATAAGTAAAGCTACACAGCTGAAAGTCAACGATTGACAGAGGAAGAATAAATAATAAAACAAACAAAGTACAGTACATATCATATGCCTATGATCAGTTATCAACCAACCACTGAAAACTGCTGTGACAGATGGAGGGTCATGCAAGAACTACATGGTCAACTCACTCTTTAGAAGTATTGCGATTTTCATTGAGCAAGTCCACATTTGGTATATTTTGAGCAGAGGGTTTAATGACATATATGTATATATATACTACATACCTACCCCCCCCCCCCCCCCCCCTCTCCCCCGGCTGCATTTCTATATTTTGGCACACCCTCTCTTCAGAAAGGACCCATGGGTGTTATACTCTGAGGCCAATGACCATTTTCAGAATGTATATCATTTATAATCATGCAAAGCGGAGCAGTGATAAGTTTTCTCCTTGTTTCACACCGACGCTGCAAAAAAATCTATCTGTACCACTGTTTCCTAACTCATAAGAGTCAGCTGTGGAGTACATATTTTGAATGACTGATGTATGCCAGTATTTCAGAACTTGTCACAAAAAAGACCTGTTTATATGAGTGAAATGTCTTCGAAAAATGAACACATTGGCAGTAAAGGGGTTTTTCCCTGGATAATCAAAAACTAATACAAATTAAGCTGCGTTTCCAAATCGTGACATGACAGGAGAGTGCAGTAAGGCAAAGGCGTTTGCTGCATTGCGAAGGATGTGACTGTCCAAAACCTTGGCATTGTGGCTGGACAGCAAAATAACAGGACGTTTGCCCACAGGACAATCAGTTCACTTCCTTTGCCTTCCTGTCGGTTGGCCATCCCGGAGAGACGTACCCGCTGAACTCTTCTTCAATGTGGCTATTGCAACCTGCAAAAGATAATTAAGAATCAAAAAAAAGTTTTGAAATGCACATTATGCGTGCATATATATGTGTTTGCAAGTATTTTTACAAAGTACATACATGCATAATAATTATGACAGTATTCAGAGCAAGAACAAGAAAGACAATGAATGTCCTTATGGTTTACGTGTATGACCAATCCACATAATACGTCCAACCTGTGTGACCTTGTGTGAGGAGAAACAATTTGTGTCAAAATCTGACCATTTTTTACCCCTTTCTGGACCCCCCCCCTCCCCCCGTGACCCTGACCTTTGAAAGGTCACAGCAGTTGGTATGTTTAGAAAGATTGTACCACAAAGTACCCTGGTGCCAAGTTGGACGTCTGAGGCTTAAATAGTCTCTGAGGAAATACCAATGTTAAAGTTGCCTACAGATAACAGACAGTCGACGGATGACCCATTACAAACACTTAGTTTTGCTATCACACGTGAGCCACATATGAGACACAACTGAGCTTTAAATGACCACAATGGGTGTATAAATATATCTAGAATCAGCATCACAGTGTAACTTGCAGAAAATGTTTCATACAGGACACGTTTAACATATTGCTGTTTAGCAACAGTACACACTGGACCAAAAACCCACCCCACCACCCCCACACTTTGGTACCGGTCTCAGGCCACTTTACAAATTTCAAATACAAGCGATCAAAAATCTCAGTAACTTCAGTAGCTGAACTGGCCCTTTGTCTGTCTTGTACTGTGTTTGTACTGTGTTTGTCTTAAATGGCGTAAATCCGTGTCTGTTTCGTGAGTGTGTGTGTTGGGTTTCAGGCGTGGCGCTTTGAGTCGATTTGCCCAAAAATTGAGAAAAAGCGCCTATATAATAA
>BTPG01000007.1:32623733-32624872 GCA_036245525.1 Semisulcospira habei | reverse complement strand
CGGTATTATTATTATTATGATACGAACCCAGAACCCGGCGATTCCCTTCGCTCACCTGCTACGCCTGAGCTATTTGGGACTCTCGTGTTCCTGTGACGACCGAGGTACTTTGACGTTAAATGTACGATGATGACGCTCACCTGCTACGCCTGAGCTATTTGGGACTCTCGTGTTCCTGTGACGACCGAGGTACTTTGACGTTAAATGTACGATGATGACGCTCACCTGCTACGCCTGAGCTATTTGGGACTCTCGTGTTCCTGTGACGACCGAGGTACTTTGACGTTAAATGTACGATGATGACGCTCACCTGCTACGCATGAGCTATTTGGGACTCTCGTGTTCCTGTGACGACCGAGGTACTTTGACGTTAAATGTACGATGATGACGCTCACCTGCTACGCCTGAGCTATTTGGGACTCTCGTGTTCCTGTGACGACCGAGGTACTTTGACGTTAAATGTACGATGATGACGCTCACCTGCTACGCCTGAGCTATTTGGGACTCTCGTGTTCCTGTGACGACCGAGGTACTTTGACGTTAAATGTACGATGATGACGCTCACCTGCTACGCCTGAGCTATTTGGGACTCTCGTGTTCCTGTGACGACCGAGGTACTTTGACGTTAAATGTACGATGATGACGCTCACCTGCTACGCATGAGCTATTTGGGACTCTCGTGTTCCTGTGACGACCGAGGTACTTTGACGTTAAATGTACGATGATGACGCTCACCTGCTACGCCTGAGCTATTTGGGACTCTCGTGTTCCTGTGACGACCGAGGTACTTTGACGTTAAATGTACGATGATGACGCTCACCTGCTACGCCTGAGCTATTTGGGACTCTCGTGTTCCTGTGACGACCGAGGTACTTTGACGTTAAATGTACGATGATGACGCTCACCTGCTACGCCTGAGCTATTTGGGACTCTCGTGTTCCTGTGACGACCGAGGTACTTTGACGTTAAATGTACGATGATGACGCTCACCTGCTACGCCTGAGCTATTTGGGACTCTCGTGTTCCTGTGACGACCGAGGTACTTTGACGTTAAATGTACGATGATGACGCTCACCTGCTACGCCTGAGCTATTTGGGACTCTCGTGTTCCTGTGACGACCGAGGTACTTTGACGTTAA
>BTPG01000007.1:32563733-32616233 GCA_036245525.1 Semisulcospira habei | reverse complement strand
ACATAAATCCTCATGAGCCCCCGCAGTCGCGGGGGCCCATGAGGATTTATGTCTCTTGTGGGTCCTGTGTTCTTTCTGCCTGTTTTTGTTTCATTTACATCTGTGTTCTTGACGTGAATTTCTGTCAGTCTGCAGTGGCTTCACACGCGAAATTCGTGATCACTCGCAGCGGAGGGGTAACTAGCGCGAGGTATCATGCTTGACTCGGTGACATTAAATCGGGGTAGATGAAAGAGCAAGAGGACGGAGGGGGGGTGGGGAAGGAGAGGGAGGGGGTAAATAAAGGTAGTCCACAGATGGAGAGGAGGGGGGGGTGGGGTAAATTTGTCAGGCAATTCCATTTAATTTGATTTACACACAGCGCGCCAGTCGTGAGGTCCAAAATTGGGCACGAAGGCAAACGACGCACGAATTGGACACTTTAGTTACCGCAGCAGGAGACGTATCCCCCAGCAGCAGAACGTCCTCGGGCCCACGACGGCCGCAGTGGGCCGAAGACCTTTGCTTACTGGGTTGGTCATGTTTGTTCAAGAGTAGTGCCTGTGTAGAGTGCCGTTTGTCCAGATACCAAGATTAATACAATGCACTTTATTGTCCATCAGATGGAAATTTTCTATCGGCTTCGACATTAACAGGCACTACTATTGAACTCGTCATGATTGAATTGTTCACTTTTAATTATGACTGTTGGGGATGTGTAATTGGAGCTAGTATGACCGACACACAATTATAAACGTGAATATAAATTAAACTATCATAATGCTTTGGTCATGTCAGCTTATAGAGTAATGCCTGTTGTATCTGCACTCGCGTGAACCTTATCGGGCACAGCCATTGAGCTGGTTTACGTGTGAGCTTTTTGGAAGTGGACGTAAAATGAGCTAACACCGCACTGGGCTGACAGAATAGAATACAATTAGGGAGATGGAGAGCAGGAGTCGGCTGACAGAATAGAATACAATTAGGGAGATTTGTGCACTGAGTAGTCTGTGTGTGTGTGTGTGTGTGTGTGTGTGTGTGTGTGTGTGTGTGTGTGTGTGTGTGTGTGTGTGTGTCTGTGTGTGTGTGTGTGTGGATGTTGGGGGGGGGAGGTGGGCGGGGGGCTGGCGAGAGGGGGGAGGTGGTCAAAATGAGGGACGATGGGGGGATTGACAAGAGTAAAACTAGAAAAAGTTGGCTATTAAACGAAAGTTAAAACGTGTGTGGTGGTAGGGGTGGGGTGGGGTGGGGCAAGGGGAGGCGGGCGCGGTGTGGGAGGGGGGGGGGAGTTGGAGAGAGACATCTGAAATTTAAAAACAGAAAGAAAACAGAAATGAGAGTTTCAAAAATGAAAATGGAGAGAGAGAGAGAGAGAGAGAGAGAGAGAGAGAGAGAGAGAGAGAGAGAGAGAGAGAGAGAGAGAGAGAGGTGTGATGATGAATCTTTTATTCAGGATAAAGATATTAGGCAACTCAATGCATGTCTTGCAAGGTGTCCTGTGAAAGAAAAAAAAGACCATACCAGGAAACCAAACACAGCATACCAAAAAATAAAAATAAAATAATAAATAAATAAATAAATAAATAAATCACGGGAAAAAAATAACGAACACAATAGGTGAATGAATTATTTGAAAGAACAAAAATGGCATTGGAGAATGTAACTGCCACCGATGCAGAAAACAAGAGAAATAAATTAGTGCATAGCATTAATATTATATTCATCTAAGACAGTGGTGGTGGTGGTTAGTTCGGGTTTAACGTCCACGGCACCAAAGTGATAATGGACGGCCCTGACGGGCGGGTTATGGGGGACAGGGAAATCTATTGCCTATGGAGTACGACCTGAACACTGATCAACTCAGGCGCACTCCAACTGTACCACTTTGATTTACCAGGACCTTTCAACGGACATGCTATTGAACAAGCCCGTCTTTTCTCCCTGGATTGCGAGTCCAGCTACCGAGGCCGGGACGGGGATTCGAACCCACGACCCCGCGATTCCCTTCGCTCTCCTGCTCCGACGCTTAACCGCCTGAGCTATTTCGGACTCTGAGTCTAAGACAGTGTCATAGAATCAACAGCATCAATGGCGTATAGCGACACCGACAAGACAATAGACGTTCAGTTAGCAAATGTATGGAGATAGAGAAAATGTTTGACGTTTACGTGTTATCAGCAGTATTATGTCTATATGGCGAACTGTGAAGTCACGCTGATTGGAAGTGCGTGTGCAAAGCAGTTTAAAGTGGGTTTTACCTGAGAGAGAGAGAGAGAGAGAGAGAGAGAGAGAGAGAGAGAGAGAGAGAGAGAGAGAGAGAGAGAGAGAGAGAGAGAGAGAGAGAGAGAGAGAGAGAGAGAGAGAGAGAGAGAGAGAGTGATGATGATGATGATGATGATGATGATGATGATGATGAAACTTTATTAATTTTATCAACGGTAAAAAGTTTTGACAGAAACAAATCGTCATTTTACAAACTTGCCGTTGCTAACATCTACAACGTAAAATAGATTTAAAAAAAAATAACAATAATAATAATAATAATAAAGAATTATATTTACACATGGAAGGTTACAAAGTAAAGTAGATAATAGCACTGTCAGGGGAGAGAAGTGTGCATGATCGACCAGTGATCATAGATCTACTGTGGCCAAAGCACACAAAAAAACGAGATAGGAAAGAGAGGGGGCGCTAAAAAAGTGACTGAAAGCAATGCATATGAAAGCCCCCCCCCCCCACCCCCCGAAGGGGGGCGTATCACATATCCCACTGTTCCAGCCACTCAGTGCATGGAAATTTAAATCTAGGTCCCCCCCCAAGGGGGTCCAGATATTTAGCCGGTGTGGACAGCTGTTTCGGTCTTGGCGACCTCTTCAGCACACCATCGGCAATACTGGAGGAGGCAGGAATTTCTGCCTACCTGCAAAGACAACCACATTTTACTGTGGTGTCTGCAGGGGCATACATTCCATGCCACCACCTAGAGCCAAATTTCCATGCACCCTAAAAGAGAACCTACCAAAACGGGAGAAGGGGTTGCAGTCGATATTGTAGCAGTAAATGAAAAGAAAAGTATATTTACACATATTATTTCATGCAACAACAAAATTATTTTAAAAATAAATTATTTACACAAAATAATAATAACACTCAACATTCATCTTATACCATACATACACACACACACACACACACACACACACACACACACACACACACACACACACACACACACACACACAAACAATATAGATAAATGCATATATTACATGAAAGCATTAACCATCAAGGTTTGTTTAAATGCCCAGTGTTGTTATATTTGGCTCATCAGGTAATCGAAAAGTTTCGTTTGAAAGATTCCAAGCGAGGCTATAGTCTTCAAATGTGCAGGAATAGTGTTCCATACAAACGGTCCAGAAAAGGATAAAATAGTTTTAAAGAGGTCAATTCTATGTAGGTAGAGGTAAGGGGAGAGAGAGAGAGAGAGAGAGAGAGAGAGAGAGAGAGAGAGAGAGAGAGAGAGAGAGAGAGAGAGAGAGAGAGAGAGAGAGAGAGAGAGAGAGAGAGAGAGAGATTGAGAGATTATGAAAGGACGGAGAGTCACGGAGGGGGCGGGGTGGAAGGGGGGGGGGGGGTTGCAGACAGCATGCTGAAGTGATTAAACATGGCGAAGGTGAGGCTGAGAAGCGGGTAACAATGGAGGAGAATTACACAGAGAGGAAGGGAGAGAGGGAGGGAGGGAGGGAGGTTTGGGTCACACTCAGTGCAAAAAAACTGGAGGGTCGAGGTTGACAAAAATCTGTGAGGTGGGGAGGGGGGGGGGGTGGTGGGGATGGGAGAATAAGAGGTGGTTAAAAAATACCTACTTAACCCGCTTGTGCATGCAATCACCGGTACTGACTACAGTGTGTGTGTTTACCCGTGTCCACAGACACACAAGGGTTACGTCCGACTGAGGCCGATGAGTTTGCAGTCTGGAGGGGCCCTCTCAGGGTATAAAAGCCCTGACCCACATCGACATATTAACCCGCCGCTTCGCTTCAATACTGCCAGCAGGTAAGCTTGTACCTGACATTCTTTGTATTGTAAGGTGTCTCCGAGGCGCACATATCCATCTATTTCAAGATGATCAAGGCGCCGCAGGGATGGAAGCTGGAGCTCTGAAAGCCTGCTACTACTAAGCGCTACTCTATGTACAACCTCCAGCCTGCTATTAACCTCGGTGCACGCGATATGTTTCTGTTTCCGTTCCACCCGCCCTCACGGGACTACTGTTTCCGAATAGTGGAGTTGGAATTTGTAACTTGCGCGCTTGATGATTGCTGTACACACGAAGGCGAGACAGGCACCGTAAACCGAGTCTGTACGTAAATGTGACTCGATGAGAATGAGGAAAACTCCACATCCCATTCCTGCCCACCAGGGGATATATGAAGAGAATTAGTGTTCAGTCATTTACGCGTTTCAAAGCCATTAATCCCGTCTGGATTTTATATCATTTTTCGCTGGGTTTTGTTGTTGTTGTTGTTGTTGTTGTTTGTTTGTTTGTTTTTTTAATTGTTGTAAATTGTTGTTGTTGTTCTTGTTGTTGTAGTTGTATACAGTTGTATAAAGATGCTCGTGTTATTTTTCGTTATTTTATAATGATTTTGTCTTCTGTTGTTGTTGTTGTTTTTAAGTCCCTTCTAGTTATGGAAGGGACTTTTTAGGACGGGTCGCGGTGGGGCGATTTAATAGCATGTCCATGATGTCAAAGCGGGCAGGCTAAACCTCTAACAATTGATTGAATGCAAGTGACGTCACACAACCAGCGTCGTTACGCGCGTGGTCTGCAGTCGGCCATTTTGTGCAGTAGACACAGTGAACACCAGTAATAGCGAAGTTAGAACTCTGCGAAAGTGTGCGGCCGGGATGCGCAATTCTCGCATGTGGTGATATGCCAGAGAAACAAAGATAGTGTTCCCGAAGGTGTAATAGTGAGGTTTCCCCCCGTACATCTGCTGTCCTTTAAGAGAAGGAGAGAAAAGCTGAGCGAATAGAGAAGACGACAATCGAAAAGATATCCGGCACTACAGGGTAAACGTGGGGCAGCCTAGATGTACAACACGAGTGTCAATGAAACAGGTTTAACATTTTTAAAAAAAACCCAACATATTCTAGATAAAAGATGCTTTAAAACATTTTCAAAGCTGCGGCACGACAAGCTTATAAAAAACAGAGCATTGTTGTTTTACCCTTCTACCGCTCTACGGCATCGATTTATAAATAGATTGGAGAGGGGTTTTCCCCAACGCTTCATTTCGCAAAGAAACATCCTTATAAAAAAAAAAAAAATTTAAGTATGGCAAACGTTGAGAACACTAAATTGTTGTCTTAAAATAATGTCTAGTTGCCAGTGGAAGAGATAATCAGACATAGACCGTTAAACGTTCTTCCAGTGGGAATTCAGGAGGATTTTTTTTTTTAAAATAAAAGAACTACGTATGAAAGAATAAGATAGCCAGCCATTCTAAAGACCAGTACCTCGAGCAGAAAAACAGATAGCCAGCCATTCTAAAGACCAGTACCACGAGCAGAAAAACAGATAGCCAGCCATTCTAAAGACCAGTACCACGATCAGAAAAACAGATAGCCAGCCATTCTAAAGACCAGTACCACGATCAGAAAAACAGATAGCCAGCCATTCTAAAGACCAGTACCACGATCAGAAAAACAGATAGCCAGCCATTCTAAAGACCAGTACCACGAGCAGAAAAACAGATAGCCAGCCATTCTAAAGACCAGTACCACGAGCAGAAAAACAGATAGCCAGCCATTCTAAAGACCAGTACCACGAGCAGAAAAACAAAAAACAAACAGCAAGAGCAACACGATAAATGTATAAAGAAATACGTAAAAAAGAAACACAAAATAAATAAATAATAAATAAACAAATAACACCGGTGGGGGTGGGGGTGAGGGTGGGGGTGGGGGTTGAACCCGCATCAGTGACGGCATCAGTCAAATCCTGCGTGTGATTTAGGTCTGCGTGCAATACCTACTGAGCTAAGGGGAAATAGGAATAAACTGAGCATATTATAATTATATACAAATCACGATGCTGTTACATCTCTTTAGACTTGTCCAATGATTTAGTGTCTGAGGACGGATTCTTTCATAACTGTACTCAGAATGTATTTTCCCCAAATCACTTGTTCTGTTGGAGTCACGGAGATCGCCTCAGTTTCGCCGACATTAAATTCAAGGTGACCTCCGATCTCTCCAACAATGCAGCGGTTTTAATTATAGTTATTTAGTTCTTTGACGTCAATCTTTATCTTGTAAAAACCGTCCACGTTCACGATCGCTACTCTGCACCTTGGCCATCTCTGCTGCACAAAATGGTGGCTGTAGCAGACGAACCCAGTTGCGTCAATATCAGGTGATCGCTTCGTCTTGCATTCAATCAATTAAAGTAACAAGATAAAACTGACGTCATGTCTAGTTACGCTAACCTCGCTGCTGAACGTATACTTCTCACAGACATGCGCGCATCTCCAAGAGCCATAGATCCTCATGCGCCCGGAGAACGCATTATGATCTATGTCTCTTGGAGACGTTTGGAGCGCGCGCGCATGCACACACTAGCACAAACACACAGACATCGTCACGCCTTCAAAAGAGCATTCAGGTGACCCGATATAGCTAGTTTGGAGAAAGACATTGGGTGATTTCGTTAGACAGCTTTGTACCCTTCAACTTCTTCAGTAAAAATTAATTCTTTTCAGAAAAAAATTAAAACAGTAAGTGGTGGTGACGTGAAAGAGGCAGTCTCCGTCACCACGCAGACATACTGTAAATATGACGTAATTCTCTCTAGCTTGCTCGTTCTTTCTCTCACATATGCGTGCATCTCCAAGAAGCATAGATCTTCATGTTCCCGGAGGGCACATGAACATCTATGCCTCTTGACGATGTTAGGAGCGCGGGCATGCACGCACGCACGCACATACACACACATCCTCACAAACCAGATAGGTGAGGCTAGCGCTGGCAGAATTGTACAACAAACCAAGGGGAATTACTCAGCGCTGGACAACAGTTAGATTGTTAGATCCCCTGCCTGTTGGGCAGGGGATCTAACTGTTGTCCAGCGCTGAGTAATTCCCCTTGGTTTGTTGTACACACACATCGACGCGCTTTCAGATGAGCATGCAGGTGTACTTACTGCGAAAGAAGAGAAGTAGCGGCTGATCTCTCTGTTTGTTTGTCTATTTTGACAAAGGGTATTTACCCGAAATATTAATAAATTGTGTTGTACCCGTATTTTCTAAGCGTGTTTCTATCTCCGTTGGGTACTTCTTTGTAATTAATATAGCATGTAGGTAGGTAAAGTCAACCTGCTTTCACACAAATTATAGCAAGGCTGAAATTGTACCGTGAAATTCTAGTTTTGTCACCATTCTGCCATTGAAGCGAAAGCAAATCTCATATCACGTTAAATGTAAAATTACGTACAAACAAAAAAAATACGTCATGACAAATGACGTTTGACAAACCAATGACGCGTATGCACTGTGCACGCCCCTTATAGAGTTCACTATGGCGCATTGGCAAATCTGCGAGGCTTTTTCAAAAGGAGATATTTCAACATCAGAATCAAGTCAAAGACAAAAGGTAGAGACCCTTGACAGCGAAGACAGCTCTCATATAGAAGGGACTTTGTGGGTTATGGTTCATCCATCTTGCTATTGTTATATTTGTTGTTGTGTACAGTTGTGCAAAGTTGTATGTGTTTATATATGTTTTAGGGTTTTTGTGTTTTCCAGCCCTTGTCAGTGGGAAGGACAACCATGTCCACTGTGTGTGTGATTCTGGCCTGCGCCCTTCTGGGTCTGGGGACAGCTCATCCTAAAGGCAATACGGTCAGGACGCACATGTACTCGTTTTCAAATGAGATAATAAACACGAAATGCTTACAGAATAATTTGTTTTCATTCCTACGTCGCACGACCAATCCCTTTACCAAACTCTAGCACGTGACCTCGCTATAAAAACCCTCGTTGCGACTAATGGCGGTCTTTCATCCAGCGAAACTTTGTGACGCGCCACGGATACCTTGTTTGTTCTATAAAAAGAGCATCACAACGTTGTTGGCGTTGTTCGAAACAATACGCCTATAGGAGCTGCTTGTACACACAATTGCAACACTATATTGCGCAATAAACCACGAAAAAAAGAACATTTTCGGAATAAAAAATAAAATCACCTCGGCGTCCTATGCCGACCATTTTCTTGAAGAATTCTGGTCTTCTCAAGCAAACGGTCACTGGCCGCTTCCACTGCACTACTCTGACAATGTGCAGACACTGCTGCTGATCCTGCAGACGGCATTTCCCAGGCAACGTCATGAAGATCTTATATTACGTCATAAGTCTATTACGCATCTAGCATTTTGACGTCAGTCATGTCTGGTGTGATCAGGTCAGAAGATTTCTTCTCGCCGGGATAAAATCATTATTCAGTGACCTTGGATCGGTTTGATTTCTTTTACGAAAATAGCGGAGATATGAACACAACTACTTTATTGGTAGCAGTGGTTTGCTACACGGTCCGTTGTAGGTCTTTGGCAGGTCAAAGCAACCAATGTACCCTCAGGCCGAGGCCTGAGGGTACAATGGTTACTTTGACAACCGTCAGGCCTAAGGATCCGCGAAGCAAACCACTGCTAACCGTCACTTATTGTGTCGCTCATAAGAGATTACATCTTCAGAATTTACTATCTAACACTGTTCTAAAAGTTTTTACAAGAGACAGGCTGATATTTCGTGTATCTTAGGGCTGTGTAAATACATCTGTTGAAGAACTGTTAAGTATAGCGCGCTCGGCTGTATTCACGGCATGGACGCAGAAAAGTCTTTGTGCAATGGTTTTGGGGTCTTGCGGACACACCGCCTGTGTTTATTAACACATCCACCTTCTGGTTCTCTCAGTAGATGACCCTTTGTACTACTGACAAAAGCTGTAGAGACCTAAACATCATGTGAATAGAGTCTACAGGAAAGACATATTTTGTACATAGATCATAATCCCGCTCTCATTGTGTGTACAAGTTTCATTTTTATTATGCTCTATTCAGAAGAGGCATATTCTGTAATAGTTTCATTGTATAGCCTAATAATTCGTTTGTTTGAGAGACTGTTTTGTCAAAGGTTTATTTACATCATCATTTTGATCACGATAATGGCTGCTGATAGCTGCATACACCTGATGAAATCAGTCTCTCTCTTTTTACTTTACTTTATTTCATGTCATGTCATGTCATGTCATGTCATGTCATGTCATGTCATGTCATGTCATGTTATGTTATGTTATGTTATGTTATGTTATGTTATGTTATGTTATGTTATGTTAGTTTAGTTTAGTTTAGTTTGACTTTTTACCTTTTTTTTCGTCGTGTTTTCTTTTTGGCGTCTGCTGTTTTAAAGTGTGTCAGCATTGACCATGACAGTTGCTTAAATTGACCTCGACCTTGGCTGTGTCGGCAGGGTGGTCCGGGTGAAGATCGGGATGCTGAGAAGTCGACGCAGATCCCAGTGGATATGGCCAAGTTCCTGGTGGACAAGTTTGGTCAGCACGTGGACGACGAAAACAAGGCCCACCCAGAAGAAGTGGCCGGCTTCCACAAGCTGTTCCTCCAGTCAGTGAGACAGTCATTTACATCTTTTGACAGGCAAGGAGCCATAGATCCTTATGAGCCAGCGCATATCGCAGGGGCTCATGAGGATCTATTGCCGATCGCAAGTGGACCTTTTGAATCCAAAGGTCAACGCCAAGTTTACATGTGGAAGTAAAGATATTATATTTCAGCAAGAAGTATTAGAGTGCTTCTCCAACGAGTCCAGTTCTCTCTCTTGTCTGTGCGGCCTTTAGTCCTTTATCAGTGTGTTGCTAAATGGTCTGCTGCACCTAATAGGCTATCAGTTATGTATTAGCAGTTTTATGTGCAAGTTTTGCAGTGTATTGTGTTGTGTTGTGTGTTGTGTGTTGTGTGTCGTGTCGTGTCGTGTATCGTGTCGTGTCGTGTCGTGTCGTGGTATTGTGTTGTGTCGTGTCGTATCGTGTCGTGTCGTTATGTTGTGTTGTGTTGTGTCGTGTGTCGTGTGTCGCGTCGTGTCGTGTCGTATCGTGTCGTGTCGTGTCGTGTCGTGTCGTGTCGTGTTGTGTTGTGTTGTGTTGTGTAGACTTGATGTTGACGCACTACCATGCAGGTGCCTCGTCCCTACCATTTGACAGGTTTAACTCATTGTAGACGTGCCGTATACGGACACGCGGCGAATGGCAGCCACGGCACGTCTGCAATGAGTTAACCGTGTAACCCGGGTTGACATTGCCCACATTGTGGAGGCGTCACCTAACCACTTCTTACCAGCTGCAGGAGATGGATCGACCATGATAACCCCAGGGGAACTCCAGACTACCTTGGCGCCTGAATTATCCTGGTCGATCCATTTCCACATGTAGCGCGTCGGGGCTAACTGGCAGGCTAATGACGTACATGCAATGTTTTACTTTGTTTTATTTTGTTGGTTTTGTTGGGTGTGGGGGTGGGGGGGAGGGAGGGAGGAGAAGGGGGGGGGTAGGGGGGGAGGAGAAGGGGGGGGGGGGTAGGGGGGGTCATGCAGACAGTTAAGTTCAGACTCTCGATATGTTAACCCTTATCATTCTGATACACTGATACACTGATACGCTATTGCTTGAAGACAAATTTGACTGAGAGTTCAAGGGTGGTGCCAGAATAGCTTGGCGCCTGAGGCGCCAAGCTATTCTGGCACGACCCTTGAACTAAATCAGTTGATCTATTTCCAAATCTGTAATGTAGCCTTTGTAGGACAAAAAGCGAATTTTACAAAATCAGTATGTAATGGGTGAAATGCAAACAAACAAACAAACACTGAAACTAACTAACTAACTAACTAACTAACTAACAATCTGAAGAAACAAATAATCAAACAATATATGAATCCGGACCTTAAAGTTGTGATGCCGAAAGGGGCGGACTTGCCGCGTATCGAAGTAATTATTTCCCGTGTTGTCATGGTTACAGGTACCTGATCCAGCGCGATCACTCTGAGGCGGAGCAGCAGGTGAAGGAGCACCTGGAGGGCAAGGAGGAGCTGTTGCACGCCGCCTTCCAGCAGTTTGTACTGTTCTTCAAGGACAAGAAGGCCGGTGAGAGGGGAGGCAGGCAGCGACCAGTTACTCCGCAGTCACTCGTTAGTTAACCGATTCAGCCCCGAGTCCCTACAGCAGGAGATGGATCGACCATGATAATTCAAGGGTAGTGCCAGATAAGCTTGGCGCCTGAAGGCGCAAAGCTCATCTGGCACTACCCTTGAATTATCATGGTCAATCCATCTCCTGCAACTGGTACATAGTCGTTAGGCAACACCTCCAGAATTTGGGAAATGGGACCTTGGGGCTGAAAGGGTTAGCGAGTTAACCCTCTGAGTGTCCGTCGCACTTTTTGTCGAGGTGATTGCTGCAGACAAAGAACGGCACGGACAGTCCAACTGTATGTTTGTTTCTTTGTTTGTTCCTCCATTTTACATATTTCACGTTATTCAAGTTCTGTCTTTGTGTTTTTTGGCTTTTAGGCAAGGATGAAGACGAGAGAGGTGTGGATGGTCCTTGGGGAGGTAGAGATAGCCCCCATGGAGGTAAGGGTGAACCCCAAAGAGTTAGGGGCGGAGGTAGCAGCGAGGAAGGTGCGGATGACCCATGGGGAGGTAGATATGGCCCATGGGGAGATAGAAATGGTTCCCAGGGAGGTAGAGATGGCCCCCAGGGAGGTAGAGATGGCCCACAGGGAGGTAGGGGCGGCCCCCAGGGAGATAAGGGTGAGAAAGATGTAGATGGCCCATGGGGAGGTAGATATGGCCCATGGGGAGGTAGAGATGGCTCCCACGGAGGTAATGGCCCCCACGGAGGTAGGCGTAGCCCCCAGGGAGATAGGGATGAGGAAGATGTGGATGGCCCATGGGGAGGTAGAGATGGCCCCCACGGAGGTAGAGATGGCCCCCACGGCGGTAGAGGCGGAGGCAGCAGCGAAGAACGTGAGGATGGTCCATGGGGAAGTAGAGATGGCCCCCAGGGTGGTAGGGGCGGTCCCCACGGAGATAGGGGTGGCCCCCAGGGAGGTAGGGACGAGGAAGATGTGGATGGCCCATGGAGAGGTAGACATGGCCCATGGGGAGGTAGAGATGGCCCCCAGGGAGGTAGAGATGGCCCCCAGGGAGGAAGAGATGGCCCCCATGGAGGTAGAGGCGGCGGAAGCAGCGAAGAACGTGAGGATGGTCCATGGGGAGGTAGAGATGGCCCCCAGGGTGGTAGGGGCGGTCCCCACGGAGGTAGGGGTGGCCTCCAGGGAGGTAGGGACGAGGAAGATGTGGATGGCCCATGGGGAGGTAGATATGGCCCATGGGGAGGTAGAGATGGCCCCCAGGGAGGTAGAGATGGTCCCCATGGAGGTAAAGATGACCCCCACGGAGGTATAGGCGGCGGAAGCAGCGAAGAACGTGAGGATGGTCCATGGGGAGGTGGGGGCGGTCCCCATGGAGGTAGGGGTGGCCCCCAGGGAGGTAGGGACGAGGAAGATGTGGATGGCCCATGGGGAGGTAGATATGGCCCATGGGGAGGTAGAGATGGCCCCCAGGCAGGTAGGGGCGGACCCCGGGGAGGTAGGGGCGGAGGTAGCAACGAGGAGGCGGAGGGCCGTGAGGCGGAGCCACTGAAGGGGCTGAAGGTGAAGACTCTGTGGGATGAACTGCTTGCGTTTGACAAGTCCTTCCAGTCCGGCGTGGCCCTGCAGGAGAAGGGGCTGGGTCGGGAGAACACCGCCAGGTAGGCTGTCTAACCCCTTCGCTGTCGAAACACAAAGAACCAAGCCCGAATGCAAGAGGGATAGATCCTCATGAGCCCCCGCAGTCGCGGGGGCTCATGAGGATCTATACCTCTTGCCGACCCCACTTTGTAGACGTGTTCCTTGGACGCCTGTGGATTTTTAGCGCCGAATGACCACAGACTGCACTAGCACACTGACAGTAAAGCGGGCAGTATCAGAGCCAAAACATTATCTCAGGGTGAATCTGTTTACAAAATACGTAATAATAATAATAATAATAATAATAATAATAATAATGTACATTTATATAGCGCTTAATCTCCAAATCAATGGTGCTCTAAGCGCTTTACAAGATCGAAAATCACAGAACAAAAAGTACAAGAAAGACAAAAATACAATAAATGTTACAAAAACTAAAGTGACACATAAGCGCACACTCTTGCCCCTTGTCGCCCCAAGGTCCCAGTTCTCAAATTGTGAAGGTGTTGCCTAACGACTATGCACCAGTTGCAGGAGATGGTTTGACCATGATAATTCTATGGTAGTGCCAGATTAGCTTGGAATTATCATGGTCAAGCCATCTCCTGCTGTCGGGATCCGGGGCTAATTGTTTCCGTTGCTGTTGCTGCTGTCAAAAATCAATCACACCAACCTGGTTCGTCGTTCCCTTTCTTCCCCCAGAGTGTTTTTCGAGATTTTCCTGAACTTCCTGGAGTCCAGCAAGCAGCTCGAGGAGAGGGACCAGCGCGCGGCAAACGGCACCGTACAGGCCTCACGCGAGCGCGCGCAGCAAGATGGCGAGAAGCAGGAGAAGGGAGACAAGCTGGACAACATCAAGAAGGCGTTCTTCCAGTTCGTGCGGGTACGGTCAGGCTCCCAGTGTCGTCATCATTGTGATGGTTGTTGGTGAACACAATTCTTCCCTGTCAAGGCAAAAAGACATTCAGTCCATTTTTGTGAAAGTCAGGATTGTCATGGTATTACAATGAACACCGCGCTTTTCGCAAAACAGACTTGCCGCCTTTCGCCTTCACAGCGCAGAGCTGTTTTATTTCTATTTCAAGTTCTGTTATAACAAAGCCGGATATACACACATTCTGTCACAGGTTCCGGCGGCTATCTTTCTAAGTAAGTTACTTCGCTTATAACGAACTTCGGCCACAACAACATGACATACTGGGCCCTGGAGTTTACTGTATGTTGTCATTTGTCTGTGCTGCTCTCGAAATTCTCCTGCAGGTTTGCCCCTCCAGCACCCCCCCCCTCCCCTCCCCCTGTCTTCCCCGCCCCTCCAGCACCCCCCTCCCCCTGTCTTCCCCGCCCCTCCTTGTCTGGAATGAATTAATCTTTGAAAAAATGCAATCTTCCATTTATTATTATATTATTATTATTAATTTTATTATTATTATTATTATTTTATTTACTTATTTATTTATTTTTTAATTTTTTCTTTTTTAGGGGGGTGGGGGGGGGGGGTCTATCCTTTGCCCTGTCAGAGACAATTTCCAAGCCAGATTTAAAACACTTTATTCAATCTGGCAATTGAAATGGATTAATCATCCCTGGTTTGACTCAGAATGTGCACCGTCCTGTACTGACACTGTACCTGCACAGGGGTCGGAGTGCATTGTCCATGTCATTATCTTATATCTGCATCGTGCATCTTGAATTGTGTTCATCGTTTTAGGTTTAGTTTTACAGTAGTAGCCTCGTTCTGGGGACGGTGCGCTTTACGAGAACTATATTCTTCTTCTTCTTCTTCTTCTTCTTATTATTATTATTATTATTATTATTATTATTATTATTATCATTATTATTATTATTATTGTAAGAATAAGAATAAGAGTACTTTATTATCTCGAAAAGAGAATTTTCTTTCGTCTCGCCACCTCAGGTGCAACTCGCAATCACACACACTCACACAACAGTTTTCAAACAAATGGACAATAACATTGCTACAAAATGGACAATGACTCGGGACGGGTGAAGCCCGTCGCCAAGGCATCTAAACGCCGGCGCCAGTGGCCTCATCCCGACCCGGGAATGCGATTATCATCCATGGGCAAAACGGTGAATTACGTTCATTAAAACTGGGCATCATTTGGAATCAGTAGCTATCTTCTAATGATCCAAATTCACAATTTTGGGAGTTTGTCTTCCGGAGACTCCATGATCCACACAGAAGTTAAGGAGGCGCATAGTTCAAGGGTGGTTCCAAAATAGCTTGGCGCTAAGCTATTCTGGAACCACCCTTGAACTATCATGTTGTATCTGTCTGTGGCTACGGTACGTTATGCCATAATAGATGGGCATTGTTCCATGCAAACATAACTTTTGCCGGCATGGAACAATGCCCATCTTGTCTTGATGCCATTTTGGCGAGCGCACAATACCGAACATACACACATGGACCACGCGCAAGCTGACTCACGTGATTGTTTTCCGTCATTTTCCAGTGGCACAAACAGCAGCAAGAAGAGAAGGGATGGTGACCAGCCACAGGTAGGAGTGCCAGTGTGAGTTGTGCCTAAACCAGGTCAAATACAGTATACGGAGACCCTTTATGATAAGGAAAGATTGAGCCCGTTTATATGGGGCCGGTCCGTGGCGCAGTGGTTAAGGCGCCTGCCACCAATGCTAAAGGTGCGAGGTTCAATTCCGGGTTCCGGCGTCGGACTTTTCTCCTCTAGTGCCACCGTTAATTTGGGCGGACCGTCGGGAGTTCTTTATCCGGGTACTCCGGCTCTTCCCCCCCCCCCCCTCCACTTTGGTATCAGTTTCAGCCCACTTAATACAATTTCCAAAACAAACGATTTCCACAATTTCAGTAGCTCGCTTGAGTTTGCCGTTAGCACCACGTGAATGTTCTGTGTTTACGTACAGTGTGTGAGTGAATGCGTGTGATTCACGTGAGCGTGCTTGTTGGGTTCAGTTCGCGGCTACATTCTGCGCATTGATTTTTATATTATAAATATGAGAAATGCGCCATATAAATACCATGTAATAATAAAAGTAAATAATAGTAAGGACTTACAGCGGGATAGTTTACGTGTCAGTGAGGCAACTCCTAACGAACAACAGACATATTTTCATGAGCCCTTGCGGGTATAGGGGCTCATGTGCACCTCTTGCAGATGGAGCGCGTTCGATGACTTCACACAATGTTTGACCTACTTTTGATTTAGAACAACCTCCAGTCTCAACTTTTCTTTTTTCGCTTGAATCTTCAAACTTCTGTCGAAGGCCCTGGTTCACCTTGTGGAAATCTTGTCCTACAGGTGGAAAAAAAAAAGCCAAACTCACGGGACGAACAAAAAGAAATGCACTTCGGAATAAGAACGAAAAGCAACTCCAACATTAACTCATTTAGCCCGGCGCACGTATTTCCCAAATTTTGGATGCGTTATCTAACGACTATGCACCTGTTGCAGGAGATGGATCGACCATGATAATTCAAGGGTAGTGCTAGATTAGCTTGGCGCCGGCCGACAGGCGCCAAGCTAATCTGGCACTGCCCTTGAATTATCATGGTCGATCCATCTCCTGCTGTAGTGCGTCAGGGCTGAATGGGTTAACTCGTGTCGTATATATTTAGTTGGTGTAACTCCTTCACTGCCAGTTGGCGCCAACTGTTTCTGACATCTGGTTGGACATTCAACACAATGAGGCCCAGCTGTACAAGAAACGCGGTTTCAAAATGGCGTCAGCGAGAAGCACAGATCCTTAACGGCTAAGACTGATGAGGATCTATGTCTCTGTTGAATCGAGCTGACTTTTCTCAGCAGTGAAAGGGTTAATAATATATATATACTTTTTATTTAAACAATTATTATTGTCTAATGTTCCAATGAGTTGGGGTTTTTTTTTTTTTTTTTAATAAGCTAAGGACAAACTTGGACCAAATGAGATATTGACAAACTTTTTTGTTCACACATATTGCAGTTTGGGCATTTAGAAAACGACGCCGAATAAGTGGGGACTGACCAACATGGCGCCGGGACCAGTACAGCACTAGGACAGGCCACGTCTGGTTTTCTCAGCTAATCGTCAACAACTCTCCACAATCTCCCACAACGCGGCGTGCGGACGAAATTAAAAGAAACAGCTTATGATGAGCTATAAATATATTGACGAGCAAAAGGTAAGGCGAGGGGCAGACTTAACCCCCTTACCTGCCAGAGCCGTGCAATCGTTAGACATCAAGAGACATCAATCCTCATGAGTCCCCGCCGTCTCACTAACTTACCGCGGTGGCGGGGGGAGGGGGGGGGGGTAATGAGGATGGATGTGTCATGTTAGTCCTTTATTATATGTTATGCTGCTTTTCGGTCCATTCACATCTGTGTTCGTCCCGCGGGTTCAGGCGCGAAATTCGGCGTCATCACCGACGCACGTTTTTCGTATGATTTCGAGGCCGTCGCATTTCTTTTGCTTATCAGCATAATGATTCTTTACACCAGTCGGTGTGCTCGTCTGCTATTCACAGCTTACCGGCCTGTTTCAATACGTTATTACTCAAATCTCTCACTCCCGCAATAAAAGTGTCCTGCCCTAGTCTCAGCTGTCTCTGTGTGTAGTGTGTTGTTCGGGCTGACGGCTGCATGACACATGAACCCTTTCGACTATCGGCAGCGCTTTTTGTCGCGATGATTCCTGTAGGAAGGGTTAGAGTAGGATCCTGTAGGAAGGGTTAGAGTAGGGTACTGTATGAAGGGTTAGAGTAGGGTCCTGTAGGAAGGGTTAGAGTAGGGTCCTGTAGGAAGGGTTAGAGTAGGGTCCTGTAGGAAGGGTTAGAGTAGGGTCCGTAGGAAGGGTTAGAGTAGGGTCCTGTAGGAAGGGTTAGAGTAGGGTCCTGTAGGAAGGGTTAGAGTAGGGTCCTGCAGGAAGGGTTAGAGTAGGGTCCTGTAGGAAGGGTTAGAGTAGGGTCCTGTAGGAAGGGTTAGAGTAGGGTCCTGTAGGAAGGGTTAGAGTAGGGTCCTGTAGGAAGGGTTAGAGTAGGGTCCTGTAGGAAGGGTTAGAGTAGGGTCCTGTAGGAAGGGTTAGAGTAGGGTCCTGCAGGAAGGGTTAGAGTAGGGTCCTGTAGGAAGGGTTAGAGTAGGGTCCTGCAGGAAGGGTTAGAGTAGGGTCCTGTAGGTAGGGTTAGAGTAGGGTCATGCAGGAAGGGTTAGAGTAGGGTCCTGCTGGAAGGGTTAGAGTAGGGTCCTGCAGGAAGGGTTAGAGTAGGGTCCTGTAGGAAGGGTTACAGTAGGGTCCTGTAAGAAGGGTTACAGTAGGGTCCTGTAAGAAGGGTTACAGTAGGCTCCTGTAAGAAGGGTTACAGTAGGGTCCTGTAGGAATCCTCGCGACAAAAAGCACTACCGACAGCCGAAGGATTTAACAATTGTAACGTCTGGTTATGGGGTGATGGGGTGTGCGTACTCCGACATTGAGTTCACTTCAAGCGGACGTCACGTTGATACAAGGGTGCTTGTGGCGTACTCCCCCAGTGGGTCTCTCCGGGGAGTACTACTGCAAATGATGCGGGTTGTAGTTAACCCTTTTAGCCCCGAGTCCCTGCAGCACGAGATTGATTGACCATGATAATTCAAGGGCAGTGCCAGATGACCTTGGCGCCAAGCTCATCTGGCAATACCCTTGAATTATCATGGTCAAGTCATCTCCTGTAACTGGTACATAGTCGTTAGGCAACACCTCCAAAATTTGAGAAATGGGACCTTGGGGCTGGCAGGGTTCATGACAGTTACTATCGAGAGTGAATTGTGAACGTGTGAGTGGAGGCTACAGTGGCCAGGTGATCGGCACTTAGCTGGGGAAGCTATTGATGCCGGGCGACTTTGGCGAGTTAAAAGGGCACGTACACACACACACACACACACACACACACACACACACACACACACACACACACACACACACACACACACACACACGCACACACACACACACGCGCGCACACACGCACACACGCACACACACACTGACACACACACACACAGACATTTCTTTGTTTTCATTCACAATAATTGCATTTTATTGGCATTCAAGAACGTCTGCACGCGTCATTGTCGAGAATTACAGAACAAGAACACGAACAAAAACACAACCGATTGTGCGCAGGTCTGGCATTAGTCCTGATTTCCTCTCATCACTTAAAGCTTTAAAGCACGCAGCTCGCACGCACAATGACATCACCTCACTCGCGTACAGGTACTTTGTAGGAAAAGGTCGGTGGCTGCAGCGGAGACAAACGTCTTCTTTTCCAGCAAACGAAAGAAAAAGTCAAAACCTTGAAAGATGTCCCAGAAAACAAAACAACACTAACACCACAAGTACACTTCTATTCAAATGAGACGCTCGCATGGTGTTGTGCTACGCATCTCATTTGAATATGAATGTACTTGTGGCGTACGCCCGAATAGTACCGTCTGGGGAGTGCTCCGGTATGAACTTGTGACGTCAACATCTACAGTGGTATGGTCATTACATGTGTGCTGGTCTGTCAACTCGTGACGTCAACATCTACAGTGGTTGGTCATTACATGTGTGCTGGTCTGTCAACTCGCACCTTAACCCATTCAGCCGTGACGCACTACAGCAGGAGATGGATCGACCATGATAATTCAAGGGCAGTGTCAGACTAGCTTGGCGCCGACAGGCGTCAAGCTAATCCGGCACTGCCCTTGAAATATCATGGTCGACCTGCTGTAGCGCGTCACGGCCTGTTGGCGCCAAGCTAATCCGGCACTGCCCTTGAAATATCATGGTCGACCTGCTGTAGTGCGTCACGGCCTGTCGGCGCCAAGCTAATCTGGCACTGCCCTTGAATTATCATGGTCGATCCATCTCCTGCACCAGGTGCATAGTCTTTAGATGACGCCTTCAAACTTTGGGAAATACGGCCGTCGGGCTGAATGAATTAAGGCGCAAGATCACGGACCAACACGGACCAACACGGCCATGTGAAAGCCGCCAAAAGACAGCAAGAAAATGTTGGTGAAAAGCGCGATGGTATTCGTATTACAGTGAGCATCTCGCTTTTCACAGAAACAGACTTTCCTTTCTTGTGCCTTCACAAGCAGGACACACACCGTATGCAAGTTTGTGATTCCGGGCCTGACGACATTGAGCTGTAAGGGTGAAAATCACGGGCCAACACACACATAAACTAACTCAGCCGAGGGAGGAGAATGCCTAAGTGATGTACAATGTTGCGCAGGTCACGGTGGGCTTCGTTACGCTTCAGCGGGCATACACAGAACTCTACATTTATTGACAAGTTTAACCTACAGAGAAGTGTCTCTTGAGCATCCATGTCATTAAAGACCAGCATTGACCTGGCCACAGCCATCTACATGCGGCTTGTAATGACAGGCGACACGGCGGTTGGCCCTTCAAGACTTAATTCTCAGCCAACTAAGTTTTGGTCTCTACTGACATGCGATCTCCCATAACAGTGTTCGCTCAGCACAGGTTCTGCTGTAACACAACGTATCATCTACAGAAAAGGGGGATGGGGTGAGGGGGGGGGGGGGTTGCCGGAAGGAAATCCGAAACATTGACTAGTATGATTAATTAATTACAAGATTTGACAAACTGTCTTACAAGCTACACCACCCGACACTGACAAGTATACTAAGGACAAAAAGATATGCGATATTTTTTTAATCATCGGAAACACTTTAATGTGTGATGTAGAGGACATGTTAGTGTGTGATGTAGAGGACACTTTAGTGTGTGATGTAGAGGACACTTTAGTGTGTGATGTAGAGGACACTTTAGTGAGTGATGTAGATGACGCTGTAGTGTGTGATGTAGAGGACACTTCAGTGTGTGATGTAGAGGACACTTTAGTGTGACTGATGTAGAGGACACTTTAGTGTGTGATGTAGAGGACACTTCAGTGTGTGATGTAGAGGGCACTTTAGTGTGTGATGTAGAGGACACTTCAGTGTGTGATGTAGAGGACACTTTAGTGTGTGATGTAGAGGACACTTTAGTGTTTCCGATGATTGCAAAAATGTCGCATTTCTTTTGCTTATCAGTATACAACTTCTAACACATTCAGCAGCATTTGTAACGCACGGGTTATTGACAAACCACGGCAGGAGAGGAGAGAACCGTGATAGTTCAAGGGTATTGCCAGATTAGCTTGGCGCCTTGCGGTCGCCAAGCGAATCTGACACTACCCTTGAACTATCATGTTCCATCAATTCCCCACAACCCGCGGCGATGCGTATTCGACAGAGGAGACAACCCAACTTTGAGTTTGGGAATCTGAGTCAAGGTTTGGAAGAGTAATGCTCCCTGTATTAAAAAAAATTAATATTAAAAGAAAAATAATTTTAAAAATCTACATACTTACGTGGGATAGCCTGTGATTTTGGACGTTAAGGTTTACAGCCGTAAGATTCAGAATCACAGGCCAGCACACGTTTACTAACGTAGCTGTCCACAGAAGACTCACGAGGATCCGTGGAGCTAGCCAGTAAAGGGCGTTGGCTTAGCAGAAAACGATCCGAATTCACAACAGAGACAGCGGCAGGAACATAGTTCATCAAACGAAGTTGTGTTGAGTAATTAGACTTCGTCATTAATACAGCCGAACGAACTGCCCAGCACGTGATCCAAATGTCTTTAACCTTTTAGCTCCAAGGTCCCATTTCTCAAATTTTGGAGGTGTTGCCTAAAATCGATGTACCAGATGCAGGAGATGGATTGACCATGATAATTCAAGGGTAGTGCCAGATTAGCTTGGCACCTTTCAGGCGCCAAGCTAATCTGGCACTACTCTTGAATTACCATGGTCAGTCCATCTCCTGATGTAGGGACTCGGGGCGAGATGGGTTAACCGCCTGGTGCACGCAGTTTCCGGTACTGTAAACAAGCACACGAACACGCACACTGTAAACAGTTTCCGGTACTGTAAACAAGCACACGAACACGCACACTGCAAACAGTTTCCGGTACTGTAGACAAGCACACGAACACGCACACTGCAAACAGTTTCCGGTACTGTAAACAAGCACACGAACACGCACACTGCAAACAGTTTCCGGTACTGTAAACAAGCACACGAACACGCACACTGCAAACAGTTTCCGGTACTGTAAACAAGCACACGAACACGCACACTGCAAACAGTTCTGGCAGCTGTGGGCACAAGGGGGATAACAAGGCCTAGATAGAAAGCATTTAATTTAAAACACACTGGTTGTCTCCCTCAATTCGCTACCGCTGACAGCCCGGCGATTGGGGGGGGTGACAACCAGCGTGGCACTTAAAACGGGCCGAATACAGTAAATAGTTTGGGCACAGTACACCTATTAATTTAATACAAAACAAGAAAAATTCTTTGCGCATGAAATGTTAATTTTGTACAAAAGTAGTAAGCAAACACATATACAAGAGCCAACACATGAAAGCTTGATGGTACGCTTGCCCGACAGCAAACACACACACACACACACACACACACACACACACACACACACACACACACACGCACACACACACACACACACACCAAATATCACCGTACGTGAAACCAATGCCCTGAATCCGCTCACTTGACACTGACACAAGGGAAAAGAAAAAAATCGACCAAAAACGCCAACAGAAAATCAAGATAAACAAGAAAAACAGTGGACGCCGTCAGAGTGCAAGTAGCTTCAAGTGATGTGAGGATTTCAGGAGGAGAAACGCGACCCACGCTGATGGTCACGTCAACATCTGTACAGAGACCAGTCTTGACACAACGCGCACCTGTCCGAGTCATTATGACGAGTCTTTTCCCCCTCCCGCCACCCCTCCCCCCCCCTCACCCCATCAAAACGTCCTCGGGCTGACATCAGCCCCAGGACTTTTGCTTATTTCGTGATGTCAATAATGACGCGTTTTGTGAAAACTACTGCAAACAAGAAGACCAGCGAGACACGTGCTTTACAATTCTGGATTTTGTGCCAATTTTGTGTCGTGGTGTGCAACTTTCAAACAAGTTCAGAAATTGCGCTCCATTGTTTCGTAAGTAGAGTCAGATTTTCAGCTCCGCGTCAGACATTTGAATGAACATGCCCATAATTATAAGCAACATTGACCGGCAAACATTTTCTCCAAAGACACAAGCAGTAAAGGTTTCTTTTGATTTCAGGAGTCCTACGACTAACTTGTCGATTAAATATTACCGCTACCTCAGCTCCAGCCTGTCCATTCCCCTGATATCCAGAATGCCGGACTGTTTTAATTCATTGTACCAGAGATACGAAATGCCCACATTTTGGAATTCTCCTCTGAGGACCGCATTACAATTCAGGAGACGGATCGACCATGATAGTTCAAGGGTGGTGGCAGAATAGCTTGGAGCCTATAGGCGCCAAGCTATTCTGCCACCACCCTTGAACTATCATGGTCGAGCCATATCTTGCTGTGGTGTGTCGCGGGCAGAACGACTTAACACCGTGAGAACCCGTCAGTCGTTAGCGCGCGTCACGGCACTAAAACACAGAGTTATTCTATCGATACCTGTGCACAAATTGTCGGGTCGTCGTATCAACGGAACAACTATCAGCCAATCGAACGCAACACTCCCTCTAAGTAGCTAATTCTAAGCTTTCTGGTGTCCGTAGCGCTGTGTTGACGAGGCGATTCCTGCAAGAACCACTTTGGACAGAAAGTGCTGCCGACACCCAAATGGTTAACTATATATATATATATATATATATATATATATATATATATATATATATATATATATATATATATATATATAATATATATATATATATATATATATATATATATATATATATATATATATATATATTCATCCCCGATTGTGCAGGGTCAAAGGTTAAATCTAGCACTAGGATTCAGAGAAGCACACATCAATTGTTCTCTTGCGTTGGAAATCACTAAAGTTAATTTGACACAGAAGGAAAAGCTAAACCACACAATCACTGGACGTAAGGGTTAACCCTTTGTAGCCCCAAGGTCCCATTTCTCAAATTTTAGAAGTGTTGCCTAGCGACTATGTACCAGTTGTAGGAGATGGATTGATCCTGATGATTCAAGGGTAGTGCCAGATGTCTTGGCGCCTTCAGGCGCCAAGCTCATCCAGCACTATCTTTGAATTATCATGATCAATCCATCTCCTGCTGCAGGGTCCCAAGGCTACAAGGGTTACGGCTGAAAGTGAAAGTCAAAACATCCATCAGATATTTACATTCATAATATTGAGGTCACAAAAGAGCGAGAGGATGAATGAGAGAAGGAGGACAAATCGGAACAGTTTTAGTCTGTCCGAAACCAGCTATTTACATGTGTGTTATTCTACAAAAAGTGATCGTCAGTGATTGAAATCTAAACCACACACAAATCTCACTGCTAAAATTTATCTCTATGTCACCACGAGTCCACTGGTTCCTGCTAGTCAGTCTACAGAACGTTCCCTGACTGTTCCTGCTAGTCAGTCTACAGAACGTTCCCTGACTGTTCCTGCTAGTCAGTCTACAGAACGTTCCCTGACTGTTGCATTTCCTACAAACGTTCGAAGTCTTTGGTCAAAGCTCTAGAACTACTACCATGTCATCACTCATTCTAGAACTACTATCGCGTCATCACTCATTCACATTGCGTCACTCTGACACGCGGAACCTCAGCCTAATCAGCAGGAGTTAGATCCCTTGTTATGTGAAACATTATGAAAAAGGAGTAGGGTTACAAATGGCATAAAAACCTACGTCAAAACTGCTAGTCCTCGATCACTGTTAGTGCCAGTGGGACAGAAAAATGGAACAAACAACAACAACACTGGTCAGAAGTTGCGCGGGAAAGTGGGCAAGTATTCCTTGTCGACGAGCACTCTTGAGTGTGTGCTTAAAATTCTGTTTCGTCTTACTACCGCAAAAGCACACAATAACTCATTCAATCAGCCCCACATTAATAGCTGCCAGAGTGTCGTATAGCATTGCCTCCAGCAACGCTATATGACACTTCAGCAGCTATCGTTGCGGAACGCCTTGAATGAGTTAAAGAGAAATTACCTATGATTATTTTCTGTCATGGCGTGCTTGCGGCTAGTTGAGCCATGCCAAAAACAACAGCAAAAAAACCCCGAAATAAATAAAACCTAAACTAACCCTGTGGTTGTGGGTAGCGACTTTTGTGACGGTGATTTCTGCAGAAATGATGGCGACAAAACCCTATCAATAGCCAGAGGGTTAAATAAAACAGACAGTGCAAACTTCTGACCAGTGAAAACCTGACCAAATGTCTGAGACTAATCGCTTTCCTATCAAACGGAATTACACATCAACAGAAAATCCACAATCGCTCACAGATATCTTTCACGCTTTGACTGTAGGTAGCGACACAAACCGCTAACCACAGACACAGGGTTAATTGCCCCACTTCTCACCCCCAACCCCCTCCGCAACATTCACTCGCCCCTCAGTCATGCGACTACCTAGCTTTGGTTTCCAGACTGACTGTGATGTCGAACACACAAAAATAAAACCCGACGTGCAACAGGTCCCCGGGCGGATGTCGGCCGTACAGTGTCGCCATGCGCAGATGATGTGCGTTGGCAAGCTACGGCCAAACGTCGGCCTAGGGACTTTTTGCTGTCTGAGGCGTTCAATCTATTCGTAGAATGCGATGATAATTAATGACAAACACCTTTGTGAATGTATCAACGCACGCGCTTATACACGCACGCAGGTTCTCACGCACGCAGGTTCTCACGCACGCAAACTGTCTCTCTATATCTCTCTTCCTACGTGAAAATCCAACCAGGCATCTGACCGCAAGCCCCATCAAACGACGATAAAGCCACGCCATGAGTAAAAGGCTAATTTCATGACAAACGCCATGCTTCAAATAAAACGATATGACGGCGGAAACACTCATTTCTCTTCAGTTGAGGTCATACAAGCTGGGACGGCCACGGTCCCATTTTAATTAAGACTCAAATTAACCCATTCACAATCGTCTGTTAATCGCAACAAACAATCAACAGCAGGCGATGGCTGAACATTGGTATTTCAATGGTAGTGCCTGATGTAGGCGCCAATCTAATCAGGCACTATTTTTGAAATAGCAATGTTCATCTATCTCCCACAACTGGCGCAGAAAATCAAGAAGCTAAGTATGCCATTGTCGATCCATCTTGTCACAACTAGCGCCGGCAATCAAACAGCTATGTACAACTTGTGTATGCTGACATGATGCAATATCTTTAACACACTGACGTCATTTATGTGAATTATACAATGCAATATGAGTGATCAATGAAAACGCGCCTGCACGGACGCCATTTTCAAGTCAAATACAGAAGAAGTTTTGAAGAAAGTAACACACAAAGGCAGACGAAAAACACTTTTGCCTGCAATCTGTTGGAAGAGTTTTTCTCTTTCCCTTCTGAGCCAACTACACCGTTCGAAGCTTTTGTGCTGCTTTCGCTATGAGCGTTCACTTTGCTGACAGTGTCCACTTCGTTCACACCACCAACACCGTTCACATATGTCACTATGTTCACATCCGTGACACTGTTCAAATGTGTCACTGTGTTCTCCTTACCAGAGTCTGTGTTGCTGTCTACGTCACCAGAGTCTATGTTGCTGTCTATGTCACCGGAGTCTGTGTTGCTGTCCGTTTCATAAGAAGTGTCGTCATTTGTCGTGAGGTTTGTTTGAGTATTAATGTGAGTAAGGCTGGAGCCGTCGTTACTGGCTTTTGACACGTCCGAGGAAATACCACCACCATAGTCACTGCTACTGGTTGTTGTAGCTGTAGTTGTTGTTGAGATGGTGGTGGTGACTGCAACATCCCTCAGACTTGATGTAGACTGACGCTGACGGCGGGTGTTCCCTCCGCCACCACCACTCATATCATCACCAGAGTCTGCACGACGACTGCCTACAGTCGTGCCGCGTGGTCTGCCTGGTCTGCGGGTCACGTGATCAAGTCTCGCTGTGCTGGTCTCGCGAGGCAGTGACGTCACCCCCACTCCTGTCTCTACTGAAGCTGCAAAACGTCATGCAAAACTAGTTTATGACCTTTGGTATTTTTTTTTTAATATTATTTCTATTTTTTAATTCTTTATCTTCATTTCTGGGTGTCAGGGGAGGAGGAGGGGGTGGGGGTGGGGGGGGGGCGGGTCTTGGGCACTCGAGTATGGGTGGTGGGGGTCGTGGGACAATGAAGCATAATAATTGAACCAGCATCCCACAAGACAGCTCAGCTAAATATGCCATGGTGCCTCAAAGTATGAACTACTTTTTCGCATGCCATTTCAGTAAATCTGTGCTCTGAGTTTGGACCTTACAGCTTTAACTCTTTGACTCCTACTGACAACGCGGCTCTGGGGAAAAGACGCGTAGTTACAGGTAGTTACACCTAGTTACAGGTAGTTACACCTAGTTACAGGTAGTTACACCTAGTTACAGGTAGTTACACCTAGTTACGCCGAACGATATCATCAGCAGCAGCGAAAAGGCGAAGTCAAACCTAGGTGGACACTAGGACGATTGTGCATACCTGACGTGGAACCCCGTGGACACGGTGCGAACGGTCGCGGCACTGTGAAGTGCAGGACTGAGGGGCGACCTTGGCCCCCTGATGACCTTGCGGTGACCTGCACTGTGTAGTGTTGCCCGGCAACCAGCCGACCGAGGCGCAGGCTTGTCTGGTTCTGGGAGAAAGACAAGCAGCAGAACTTTCTTAACCCTTTGAGCCTCGGATCCCTGCAGCAGGAGATGGATCGACCATGGTAATTCAAGGGTAGTGCCACATTAGCTTGGCGCCTTCAGGCGCCAAGCTAATCTGGCACTACCCTTGAATTATCATGGTTAAGCCATCCCCAAGCAACTGGTACGTAGTCGTTAGGCAACACTTTCAAAATTTGAGAAATGGGACCTTGGGGCTGAACGGGTTAATCTCATGTGTGTGCAGGTCTGTGATTTGAGACACTGTGGTTTCGAGCCGTGAGGTCCAACTTCACAGATCAGCAGAATCAGGAGCACACGCGCCAGAAGAAAAAGACAAGCAACAACAACAACAAAAACAGTCCGGTAAAAATAATCGGGAGACAGAAGAGTACCAAACGCACAGACAGCAGAGACAACGAATTGAGGGTTTTCCTAAATGAGAAGAAGGTCGAAAAACGCACAAATTCGACACAATCGAAATAAAAGGGTCGACACGCACACGCAATATTATGTCGTATGTTCTTCCGACCTTTGATAATCCGATGATTGTGTCAAATTCATGCATTATATTGACACACTTCTCAAATCGTCTATTAACACATTGTACCCGAGGACCGAAACTCCCAAATTCTGAAGGCGCCCTCTGAAGGACTGCGTTACAATTCTAGAGACAGATCGACCATGATAGTTCAAGGGTGGTGGCAGAATAGCTTGGCGCCTATAGGCGCCAAGCTATTCTGCCACCACCCTTGAGCTATCATGGTCGAACCATGTCTTGCTGGGGTGTGTCGCGGGCAGAACGAGTTAATTCGAGTGTGAAGCAGTCCTCGGGCCGCTGTCGTCCACACAAACATTGCTCGCTGGGATAGACAGGATGGCATGCATAAAAAAGCTGAGATTGTACGAGGCGAGTTATATAAATTATGTTGACGAGCAAAAGAAATGCGACACCACTGGAATCATCGGGAAACCCTTTTTTACGTTTCCGATGATTCCAGTGGTGTCGCATTTCTTTTGCTCGTTAGTATCTTTACACGCGCGGAGCATGCATGGAATACAGAGTGACCTACTCACCATGGGCAGGTTGAGTTGATGCGGCGTGGCGCTGTACACGACAGTGGCTGCGGAGTACCGCCCTGCATCACTCTCCCCCCACAACACCGCGTAACCCTCCTTCCCTCGGGCCCCCACCCCCGCCCCGGCCCCCTCCCACCGCACCACAGTCACGCAGTCCGTGGTCTCCGAGTGAAGGCCCCTCACCTGCTCGGGCGGTTCTGAGGACATAAGAAGAAGTGCAGCAAATTAGACCTAGATAGTCAATATTCATTTATAGTTATCACGATTTCGATAACAATTTTCTGGCTGCGAATTTGAAGATAAAATTCTTTCTTTGCTATCAAGATTATCAGGTGTTTTTTGGGGTTTTTTTTCTTCATAATATGTTAAGACAAATGTTATCACGATTTGCTTCCATTTTCTTTTTTTCAGTTGAAGACAATTTTTTTTTAAATCTAAATCAGCATTATACACAATCAAAGAAAATGACCAATCACCTGCGTCGTCGCATTCCGGCTGACTTCCGGCCAGCACCTGAGTCACGTGACACGGCGGGGTCTGGAAGCTGGTGACGATTGCGGCCAGGGTCCGTCCCCGGTTGTTGACTGGGTGCACGCGGACCGCATACTCACACTGGTGCTTCATGTTATACAGTGTGAACACTTGATCCTGGAGGGAAAAGGAACAACGCGTGTGAAAAGTCAACTACACTCAATTCTCATGTTTTATTTCTTTATGTGAAAAAAAAAATGTCTGTGGAGGCGCTACGGAAGACCACAGATTTCATTTTGAGAGCCAAACTCCAAGTGTGACGGCGTTCTAGAAGAAGAAGAAGAAGGGAAAAGAATGTCCATGAGTATCTTGGCGCTGAGTGTTGTTCCGTAACTCAGTACGTCACAAACTGTTGACAGCAAAGACCCCTGCACGCCACCCCCGTCATTAACTCATTGTGTCTGAGGTACAATGTACCCACAGTTTGGAGTTATCCTCCGAGAACTGCATTACAAGTCAGGAGAGACAGATCGACCATGATAGTTCAAGGGTGGTGGCAGAATAGCTTGGCGCCTTAGGCGCCAAGCTATTCTGCCACCACCCTTGAACTATCATGGTCGAGCCATATCTTGCTGTGGTGTGTCGCGGGCAGAATGACCATCATTGAGGTGGCTCAGTGTAGCTGTGGCTGTAGCTGTGGCTGTAGCTGTGGCTGTGGCTGTAACTGTGGCTGTGGCTGTGGCTGTAGCTGTGGCTGTAGCTGTGGCTGTGGCTGTAGCTGTGGCTGTAGCTGTGGCTGTGGCTGTAGCCACCTAAATATTTTTGGTGGTCTTTAATGCCAGGTAACACTTGTGCCTCTAAAGACCTCTCGAGAGCGAGCACCTGTTTCTTACGACCGCCTTTTCTGGAAAATGGTGGCTGGTTAAAACTGGTCTACTGTATTTCAAAATTCAAGGGTCAGCACACATTTTAAAAACAAACTGGTGTTCATGGCACACAAAGCACCGCACACAAGCGCTAATACCACATTTTGTAAGTGTTAGGGGGGTGGGTGGTTGAGGGGGATTAAGGCCGACTTGAGCACGAAGACCTGCTGTGTGGTACCATGAAATCAAATGAGTCTGGATTCTAACTGATTCTACATCCGTTTGGTGCTAGGAAAAACCTTTAGCAGTTCCAGCGATGGCACAAAGAACATTTTAAGGATTGTTAAATGTACCTCAGTGGTGAAAACATGCATATACAGTTATACACACACACTGGCCGATACACGTGTCTGTACACACTGGCCTATACACATGTATATGTATTTACACTGGCCTATACACATGTATATGTATTTACACTGGCCTATACACATGTATATGTATTTACACTGGCCTATACACATGTATATGTATTTACACTGGCCTATACTGACACAGGTTCCTGTACTTACATGTGTGGTGGCGGACTTCTCTATCCTGTCACGTGTTTTTCTGTGAGCGGGCTGATCTTGACCCGCGCACTCCTGGGCCTTCCAGTAGATCAGGTACTTCCGGGCCCGCTTACCTGCAGACGACGCGCTCTGCATTAATACATTCCACCTTCTCATGGACAGCGATCATAATAAAAACTGTAACCCCTTGACTGCTAGTGGCGATACCCCTCGGCAGAAACACGTAACCACCTGTAACTACCTGTAACCACCTGTAACCACCTGTAACTACCTGTAACAACCTGTTACTACCTGTAACTACCTGTGACTACCTGTAACTACCTGTGACTACCTGTAACTACCTGTGGCTACCTGTAACTACCTGTAACAACCTGTCACTACCTGTAACTACCTGTAACTACCCGTAACAACCTGTCACTACCTGTAACCACCTGTAACAACCTGTCACTACCTGTCACTACCTGTATACACCAGTAACTACCTGTAATCACCTGTAACTACCTATAACTACCTGTAACTACGCGTCTTTCCCCCCGAGCGATAGTGAAAAAGGTTAACCATTTTGCTGAACGTGGCGTTTTGTGTTGAGGTGATTCCTGCAGCACGGGTTATAGAGTCCTGCAGGAAGGGTTAGAGTAGGGTCCTGGAGGAAGGGTTATAGGGTACTGCAGGAAGGATTAGAGTAGGGTCCTGCTGCAAGGGTTATAGGGTACTGCAGGAAGGGTTAGAGTAGGGTCCTGCAGGAAAGGTTAGAGTAGGGTCCTGCAGGAAGGGTTAGAGTAGGGTCCTACAGGAAGGGTTAGAGTAGGGTCTTGCAGGAAGGGTTAGAGTAGGGTCCTGCAGGAAGGATTAGAGTAGGGTCCTGCAGGAAGGATTAGAGTAGGGTCCTGCTGCAAGGGTTATAGGGTACTGCAGGAAGGGTTAGAGTAGGGTACTGCAGGAAGGGTTAGAGTAGGGTCCTGAAGGAAGGGTTAGAGTAGGGTCCTACAGGAAGGGTTAGAGTAGGGTCTTGCAGGAAGGGTTAGAGTAGGGTCCTGCAGGAAGGGTTAGAGAAGGGTCCTGCAGGAAGGGTTAGAGTAGGGTCCTGCTGCAACTGTGCAAGGGTTATAGGGTACTGCAGGAAGGGTTAGAGTAGGGTCCTGCAGGAAGGATTAGAGTAGGGTCCTGCTGCAAGGGTTATAGGGTACTGCAGGAAGGGTTAGAGTAGGGTACTGCAGGAAGGGTTAGAGTAGGGTCCTGCAGGAAGGGTTAGAGTAGGGTCCTACAGGAAGGGTTAGAGTAGGGTCTTGCAGGAAGGGTTAGAGTAGGGTCCTGCAGGAAGGGTTAGAGAAGGGTCCTGCAGGAAGGGTTAGAGTAGGGTCCTGCAGGAAGGGTTAGAGTAGGGTCCTGCAGGAAGGGTTAGAGTAGGGTCCTGCAGGAAGGGTTAGAGTGGGGTCCTGCAGGAAGGGTTAGAGTAGGGTCCTGCAGGAAGGGTTAGAGTAGGGTCCTGCAGCAAGGGTTAGAGTAGGGTCCTGTAGGAAGGGTCAGAATAAGGTCCTGCAGGAAGGGTTAGAGAAGGGTCCTACAGGAAGGGTTAGAGTAGGGTCCTGCAGGAAGGGTTAGAGTAGGGTCCTGCAGGAAGGGTTAGAGTAGGGTCCTGCAGGAATCACCTCGACACAACACGCCACGGACATCCAAAGTGCTCAACTCGTCACCGTCATAGAGGACACCCGTCACGTCCGTCGTGAGTGTCGCATTGCTGATGTGAACAGGGTCAGCAAGCAACATAGATCCTGGTCAGCCCCAGTGACTGCGTGCACGTGCCTTCCTATTCTGCCACTACACCTTAATCCTTTTCTTCCTGACACACGTTTGCTTCAAATTAACTTGACTATGATAGTTCAAGGGTGATGCCAGAAAAGCTATTCTGGCATCACCCTTGAACAAATATAGTTGATCTGTAATGTAGCCTTGGGAGTGAGTGCACCCTGGGAATGAGTGTGCCCTAGGACTGAGTGTGCCCTGGGACTGAGTGTCCCCTAGGACTGAGTTTCCCCTAGGATTGAGTGTCCCCTAGGACTGAGTGCCCCCTCGGACTGAGTGTACACTGTGACTGGGTGTCCCCTAGGACTGAGTGTCCCCTAGGACTGAGTGTGCTCACCAGTTTTGAGTGTCCATGAGATGTTGGCCTTGAGAACAGAGTGATGCAGGAACGACTGGTCCACGGTGAGTCTGTCAATGATACTCTGTTCCCCGCCACCCAAGGAAGGCATGGCAGTTTCTGCGCCGTTTGCAGCTGTGACAGAACAAGCCAAACGATGAAAGTCCGCGCTGTCAACGCAAAAGCCACTAAGTCTATTTTTGTGAAAAGCGAGATGTTCATTGAGAAACAAGGACAATATCGCTTTTAATACGATGGGCTTGCTGTCTTTTGCCTTCAAAGGGCGTAAGTAAGGTTAAAAGTGACAAAGGGGGGTGGGGGGGGGGGGGACCCGGTCGGGGGAGGGGGGGGAGGGAGTGGGGGGGTCAGGGGGGTAGGTGGGGGGGGGGGGATGCCACTCTAGACCTCGTAACCCAGTCAACGTCGGGAAACAAACGTGAAGAGTTTGCAGCAGACGCATTAACCCATGTAACTGTGACCACAAGACCAAACACGCCATCAATCGCCCATGACAGTTCCGGGTGATGCCGAGATAGCTTTGGAGCCGTACAGCCTCTGTACCGTCAAACTGTAACGTGGTCTTCAGACAAAAAAACTAATTGACCAGAACTACGGCCTAAATGCTCAGTGCGTTAACTCATTCCAGGCGTCCTGCACTCGGATACGCGGCTTCAGCCGCGTATCCGAGTGCAGGACGCCTGAAATGTGTTAAGGAAAGTGAAGGCAAGAGAAGACTGTGCACTGACCGGCGGACTGTGGCGGCGCGTAAGTCTCCACGTAGGTGGACGCCGGGCGGCCCCTCTTGTTCTGCCGGTTCCAGTTGACCACGGCACGCACCTGCACAGGCAGAGAACGCACAATGTCCACGTCAACACGGGCAGTTCAATTTAAAGTTCAATCCCACCAAAAAGAAAGAAACAGAAATATAATGGATTAACTCATTCGAGACGAACGGCATCCGGATACGCGGCTTAAACTCTCTCACACACATTAGGAATCACTCGCACACACTCGGGGTATCACTCTCACACACCCGGGGTAGCACTCTCACACACTCGGGGTAGCACTCACAGCAGGGTGAAGATTAAAATCCCCCAGGAAAATTGCAACGAGATGAGGACTAAGTCAATCGTCATTGAGAGTTAGACTCAGTTTGGAAAAAGTATGATAGCAATTTTACGGATTAAATGGAGCAGGTAAACTGAATTGCAAATTTAAGATATGATCAAACGATCACAAGAGACGGTGTGAGGCGTAAGGGTCAGAAAACCACAGGAAAATACACAAATCACATTGCCGTGTAATGTTTAATGACAACACTGTATAATTCTAGGTAATGTATTACCTGCACGAAGTATATGGTGCCCGGAAACAGAGAATGTAACACAAAGCTGTGCTGATCCTGAAAACAAGACGAGAAGCCATTTCAATACGGAGTTTCTGGGTTTTTGGCTGAACAGATCTAAGTACAGTAAATTAAATTTCACGCACTAATTCATTCAGCCCCCGGCACACCACAACAAGACATAGATCGAGCACGACAGTTCAAGGGTGGTGCCAGAATAACTTGGCGCCCATAGGCACCAAGCTATTCTGGCACCACCCTCGAACCATCACGCTCGATCTGTCTCTAGAACTGTAATACAGTGTTTCAGAGGGCAACTTCAACATTTGAGGGTTTCAGTCCTCCGGCAGAATGTGCGAAGAATGTACTATGACACAGTTTGAAAAAGAAGGCTGTAGACTGTGCTCACCGCTGACACAGTTCGCTTGTGCATGTGGAGTCGCATGTAGTTAGGGCTGGCCTGCGGCAGGCTGTCACTCCAGAACACCTGAAACAAACACCCGTAATACCTGCATGCTGAGACAGACGTCCGCCATTTGGGGTCTCACAGCTCCAAGCCATTCAAAATAGCAATATATATGCGAATACAGGAGGAGATTGTACAGCGTGGGATTCGGAGTATTCTTGAGGGGGAGACACCAGTTAAACAACAACAAACATTGACCCCTTAACCCTTTTAGACCCGGGACTCTGCAGCAGGAGATGGATTGATCATGATAATTCAAGGGTAGTGCCAGATGACCTTGGCGCCTGAAAGCGCCAAGCTCATCTGGCACTACCCTTGAATTATCATGATCAATCCATCTCCAGCACTGGTACATAGTCGTTAAGCAACACCTCCAACATTTGAGAAATGGGGCCTTGGGGCTGGAAGGATTAACTACCTGGGAGATGCGAAAGTCACAAAGCTGCAAAAGACATAAACACTCATGAGCCCCCGCGACTCAGTAAGTTAGTGCGACTGCGGTTAGTGCGACTGCAGTTAGTGCAACTGCGGTAAGTTAGCTCGACTGCGGTAAAAGTTAGTGTGACTGCGGTAAGTTAGTGCGACTGCAGTTAGTGCGACTGTGGTAAGTTAGTGCGACTGCAGTAAGTTAGCTAAACTGCGGTAAAAGTTAGTGTGACTGCGGTAAGTTAGCGTGACTGTGGTAAGTTAGATGACTGTGGTAAAAGTTAGTGTGACTGCAGAAAGTTAGCGCGACTGCGGTAAGTTAGCGCGACTGTGGTAAGTTAGTACGACTGCGGTAAGTTAGTGTGACTGCAGTAAGTTAGCTCGACTGCGGTAAGTTAGCACGACTGCGGTAAGTTAGAGCGGCTGTGGTAAGTTAGTGCGGCTGTGGTAAGTTAGTGCGGCTGCAGTAAGTTAGCGTGACTGTGGTAAAAGTTAGTGTGACTGTGGTAAGTTAGCACGACTATGGTAAGTTAGCACGACTGTGGTAAAAGTTAGTATGACTGTGGTAAGTTAGTGTGGCTGTGGTAAGTTAACGCGACTGCTGTAAGTTAGCGTGACTGCGGTAAGTTAGTGCAACTGTGGTAAGTTAGTGCGACTGCGGTAAGTGCGACTGCGGTAAGTTAGCACAACTGCGGTAAGTTACTGCGACTGCGGTAAGTTGGAGCGACTGCGGGAAGTTACCGCGGCTGTGGTAAGTTATGCGTCTGTGATAAGTTAGTATGACTGCGGTAAGTTAGTGCGACTGCTGTAAGTTAGTACGACTACGGTAAGTTAGTCTGACTGTGGTAAGTTAGTACGACTGTGGTAAGTTAGTGCGACTGCGATAAGTCAGTAGCTGTGACTGTGGCTGTAGCTGTGACTGGCTGTAGCTGTGACTGTGGCTGTAGCTATGACTGTGACTGTTGCTGTGACAGTGGCTTTAGCTGTGACTGGCTGTAGCTGTTACTGCTGTAGCGACCTAAATGATGGTCTTTAATGACAAGCGACACTTTTTGACTTTTGAGCGAGAACCTATCTTTTACGATCATTGCACTCTTGCAAAAGAAAAAGATGGATGCTAAAAACCGATTCTACTGTATGTTTACGTGTACATTCATGCGTACATACGCACTTATGCCTGCGTATGCGAATAAATTTAATAATAATAATAATAATAATTAATAATTACGGTATTTATAATGTGCTTATCTTATTATAATTATAACTCTAAGCGCGCAATCACAACTCAAGCACGCTTTTAACAATGACTCACGTACCACAAATACATTACGACAGTCAGCTTGGGGTGGGGAGTGTGGTGATATAGTGCTAGAACTGTTGAAAGAGGTGAGTTTTGAGGGCGGACTGGAAGGAGGAGGGAGAGGGTTTTTGACGGAAAGAGAGTGGGCGAGTGTTCCAGGTGGATGGACCGTATACAGAGAAGGAGCGGGGGCCGAAAGTGCTGAGTTTGGTGCGGGGGATGTGGAGGCAGAGAGGGTCGGAGGTGGAGCGGAGGGAGCGGGAAGAAGTGTAGGGGTGAAGTAGGTTGGAGAGATAGTTGTTGAGGGATTTGTAGCATAGAGACAGAATCTTGTATTCGATGCGTTGGGGGATGGGGAGCTATTGAAGGAATTTGAGCAGGAGAGTGATGTGGTCAGATTTCTTCTTTCTGAGGACGAGGCGGGCAGCATTGTTCTGGACGCGCTGGAGAGTGAAAGTGGTGGAGTGAGGAAGGCCAGAAAGGAGAGAGTTGCAGTAGTCGATGCGAGACAAAACATACGATTTTGATCTACCTGATACCGACCTGACACCTAACTGATACCTGGCAACATGTAAGCAGCCAGCAGATTGTGACACTACCGTCTTGAAACTGTGTGATGGTCTGTGATTTCGGACCTTGTGGCGCTAGCTCGTAAGGTCCAAAATCAAAGACCTGCACACGAAAAGTGCGCGTATACCCGCAAGCGTGCACGTGAGTGCGAGCGTAGCTGTGCAGGTCTGAGTCGGTACTCACCTGATACCTGTTGACGGGGAAGCCGTCAGTGTAGACAGGGGGCTGCCACTGTATGGTCACGTCCACCCGGCCGTCACGCAGCGTGCTACCCGCCTTGTCCAGGTGCAGGGGTGGGGACGGCATCAGGAACTCTGCGAACAACGAACAGTTTCACCATGACAAGCGCGCCCCACAACAAGGCGAGGGTGAACCATGCAAGCGTCGTGCCACACTGGCTGTCTCCCACGATTCGCGGCGCTCAGCCAGTGTGGGTTAGTGGCAGAACAGTTTGTTTAACCCTTTGGGCGTCAGTAGAGGTTTTTGTCGAGGTGATTCCTGCAGCATTATCGACATACGATACAAACCGCGACCGACAGCCAAGGGTTACGTGGAGGGCCACACTGGCTGTCTCCTCCACTCGCTGCCAATCATGGGAGGTAACCAGAGTGGGTGGTGCTACAATAGTAATGATAATTCAAGGGTAGTGCCAGATGATCTTGGTGTCTGAAGGCGCCAAGCTCATCTGACACTACCCTCGAATTATCACGATCAAGCCATCTCCTACAACTGGTACATGGTCGTTAGGCAACACCTCCACAATTTGAGACATGGGACCTTGGGGCTAAAAGGGTTAATGCTTTGGCTGTCAGTAGCGCTTTGTGACGAGGTGATTACAGAAGGAACAACATCCTGACATCCTGAAGGAACAACAAAATCCTGACATCCTGCAGGAACAACAACATCCTGACATCCTGCAGGAACAACAACATTCTGACATCCTGCAGGAACAACAACATCCTGACATCCTGCAGGAACAACAACATCCTGACATCCTGCAGGAACAACAACATCCTGGCATCCTGCAGGAATAACATCCTGGCATCCTGCAGGAACAACAACATCCTGACATCCTGCAGGAACAACAACATCCTGGCATCCTGCAGGAAGCACCTCCACAAAAATCGCTACCGACACCGAAGGGTTAGGTGAAGGAGAGGGCCACACTGGTTGGAAATCTAGGGACACAACCAGCGTGGGGAAAGCATCAGAAACTCTATAAACGTTTGCAATATTTACAGCGGCCAGGTATCGATCCATCATCATAGTTCATAGGTGGTGCGAGAACAGCTATTTTGGCACTACACTGGAACTTCCAAGGATTATGGTCAATCTGTCTCTCTGAACTGTAATGTGGACTTCAGTTGACAATGTCAAACCCAGAGACTGGTCAAACCACGGGGTCCTTGGCGTACAAGAGACCACAGAGGGCATGCCAGAAAAGGGACGTCAACATGCCGCTGCATTCAAATCATAACTGCTTGCTTACTTCCCCTGAGCCACGTGACCCAAGGCTGACGGACTCTGGATTCTATGCTGCGTGCTACGTTTCAGTTCAAACACAGCATTATCAAGCTTTCGTCGTTTTCCATAAATTGATAATGCCCATTGAAGCCAAAAATACAGTACGTCTACGTTTGTGAAAAGCCAGATTTTCGTTCTAACACAATAACAATCTCGCTTTTCAGTCAAAAAATGGAATTAACTCCTTCAGCCCGACGGCCGTATTTCCCAACTTTTGGAGGCGTCATCTAACGACTATGCACCAGTTGCAGGGGATGGATCGACCATGATAATTCAAGGGCAGTGCCAGATTAGCTTGGCGCCGATAGGCGCCAAGCTTATCTGGCACTGCCCTTGAATGATCATGGTCGACCCATCTCCTGCTGTAGGGTGCGTCGGGGCTGAATGGGTTAATGTCTTTTTGCCTTAGGAGGTCCGATTACCTAAGTGATGAGAATGTCGACTTACTTTTGATGTAGGGTGAAACTTTGGAGAACCCCCTAGACCCGTGTACATTGACAGCGGCCACCATAAAGTGACATTTGGTTCCCGGGTAGATGCCGGTCGGGTAGCCTTGCAGCTTGATGCTGGCCGTTTCCGTCTGAAACCCAGCAGATCAAAGTATCGTATTATAGGCACGCTCAAGCAGACTTGAACGAGCTCGTCACGAAATGCTGCCATTGTTTAACCCCCTTGACTGGTACTGACGCTACCGCTCGGCGGTAAACACGCGTTTACCTACGATCTGTGCGTGTACCTAGCGGTTTTGTCAGTAACAGTCAAGGGGTTAACTCATTCAGATCAGACGCGGGATGGCGGGTACATCATGGCGGTTACTGAATCAATACTAACTTACACACATTTCATTCAAGAAGTATTAGGAGAAAATTTTAAAATAAATTGTGTAGTAGTTGAATTTTGTGGTTGAAAGTGTCAGGCCCAATTTTGCCCTGTATTTTTTTTATTTATTTATTTATTTTTTGACCGCAGATTCACTTTATCTTATTTTTTTAAATACATAATAACTCTTGACATTAAAAACAAACAAACAAAACACCCAAAAACAATACAGCAGACAGCCAATTGTTAATCCTCTACAGGTGACGAAAACAACGTACAAAACTGACGTCATAACAAGGCACTCACAAATGACGTCATAACAAAAGCACTCACAATTGACGTCAGCGCGCCTGACGTGTTGGGACACCACCAGCGCAGGATGTAGAGTACGGGCCACACGACGTCCCGCCTGGTAAGAGGAAGGGGGACGGCCCATTTGATCAGCACGCCGCCTGTCTTGAGCAACTTGAACGTGATGTTGGTCGGCACTGCAGGCAGCACTTTGAACACACGAAAATATGTTCAAACTCTTAATCCGAAAGAAATCTTCCATCTTGGACAACAAGAAGAGTGCATGTTAACCTTTTTAGCTCCATGGGCCCATTTTTCAAATTTCGGAGGTGTTGCCTAACGACTACGTACCAGTTGCAGGAGGTGGCTTGACCATGATAATTCAAGGGTAGTGCCAGATTAGCTTGGCGCCTTCAGGCGCCAAGCTAATCTGGCACTACCCTTGAATTATCATGGTCAAGCCACCTCCTGCTGTCGGGATCCGGGGCTAAGAGGGTTAATTTGCCCGCCTTCCGCCCCCCACCTCCCCCCATTCCCCCCCCTCCCCCCCCCCCCCCGCCCCCCCCCCCCCCCCCCCCCCAGTTTTGCACTCGTACCGGCATTAGATGAAGCCTCAGTTTCCCACTTCCCTGCAGCTGGACACATTTTTTTTTTTCAAATCTGTGTTCACTGAAAGATTAAAAACCGCCACCGTCCTGGGAAAACGCATACAAATCGCTCTCAGCAAGAGACATGGATCCTCATGAGCCCCCGCGACTGCGGGGGCTCATGAGGATCTATGTCTTTTACAGATGGATCGTGTAGTTCTTGGCAGTGAAGGGGTCAAGCTATTTTAAATTTTAAAAACACAGCTGCTACTGAGAAAAAAAATGTTAAAATACAAATTGAAAGTAGCTAAATTTGTCTTCGTTTTGTTTTTAAAAAAAAAATACTGTTCAATGCTTATTTTTGGCGACCAATTACATACTCCGCTGCGACCATTGGGCTTTACGCCGCACGGTTTAAAATCATAGATCTGCGCGCATAAATTATCGAGAACCACCCTGAGACTGTAATTCCAACGAAAGTGACGTTGCACATACGGGCTCCTGGCTCAAACGTTAGAAAACTCACCTTCCGCAAAATACGGCTGTGTGCAGACGTTCCCGCATCCATTCTGGCAGCATCTCTCGGCGTTCGGACACTCAGCGTCGCTATGGCAACTGTTGACGCAGGCGGATTCGAACCCGTGGAGGGCGCTGGGAGGGGGGCAGTCGCCGGTCTTGGCTCCGCTGGAGCGAACCAGAAAACCGCAACTGTCCACGCACGCCGCGCGCGCCGCGCTCTCAGGACGGGTGCGCGTGTTCTGTCACCAGGAATCAGGGAAGAATAAAGTGGAATGTGACACCCGATGTACTGCGGCAGGAGGTGGATTGACCATGGCCTCTGGCGCCAAGCTAATCTGGCACTACCCTTGAATTAACATGGTCAATCCATCTCCTGCTATTGGTATAAAACGATTAGATGACACCTCCAAGATCTGGGAAATGCGACCCTGGGGTTAATGGATTAATACAGCGACACGTATAGCGTTAAAAATTCCACTCTGTGATTGCAAAAGGCAGCAAGTCCATTTTTGTGAAAAGCGACATTTTCGGTATAATGCAATACAAATCTAGCTTTTCACAAAAATGGACTTACAGTCTTTCGCTTTCACTATGCTGATTTCAGGCGGCATTTTTTGGAGACTGCAGGAAATATCGGTCAAGAGAAATACAGCACATCGTCTGACTGAAAGATGATACACTAAACCAACGCTAGCAGGAAACTGAAGTTTCAATCGCAACACAATGGCGGTGAAGGGGATAGTTACCCCGTGACAGTGAAAAGGTTAATGATCACGTGACGGGATGACGTCACTCTCTCACCTGACAGTCGTGAAGGCAGCTGGCGGAATCAGAGTAGTTGTGCTCGCTCCTCTCGCACGCGTACAGACACTATAAGGTTAAAATTACATGATCATGAGAACGCAATATCAGAATTAGGTCAGGCATTTCACGGACTTCAAATATTCAGCTGTAAGGTCCAAAATCACAGACCTGCACACAACATGTTACTTCCTCTGGCTGAATGTTTGAAGTCCGTGAAATGCCTGACCTAATTCTGATATGGTGATAGCCTGGTATTGCGAGCTTGAAAAAAACAAACAAAAACAGCTTACATAACAAAACGCGTAAATTTAAATTTAAAATTAATTTGCCTCATCGTGCGTGTCGTATTATTCGTGTTCACCGGCCGCAGGGCTAAGGCGTATTGTTATTCGTGTTCACCGGCCGCAGGGCTAAGGCGTATTGTTATTCGTGTTCACCAGCCGCAAGGCTAAGGCGTATTGTTATTCGTGTTCACCGGCCGCAGGGCTAGGGCGTATTGTTATTCGTGTTCACCGGCCGCAGGGCTAGGGCGTATTGTTATTCGTGTTCACCGGCCGCAGGGCTAAGGCGTATTGTTATTCGTGTTCACCGGCCGCAGGGCTAGGGCGTATTGTTATTCGTGTTCACCGGCCGCAGGGCTAAGGCGTATTGTTATTCGTGTTCACCGGCCGCAGGGCTAAGGCGTATTGTTATTCGTGTTCACCGGCCGCAGGGCTAGGGCGTATTGTTATTCGTGTTCACCGGCCGCAGGGCTAGGGCGTATTGTTATTCGTGTTCACCGGCCGCAGGGCTAAGGCGTATTGTTATTCGTGTTCACCGGCCGCAGGGCTAAGGCGTATTGTTATTCGTGTTCACCGGCCGCAGGGCTAGGGCGTATTGTTATTCGTGTTCACCGGCCGCAGGGCTAGGGCGTATTGTCAAACGGTGAGGATTCTTTGAATGCATGCAAAATAAATTAGAGCGGAACCAAATGCACTCATGCCGCTTTGCATTCCTGGCTGATTCTAACAAGTTGCTTTAAATTGTATTTCAATAGGCAATGCCTGAAGCGCAGCAAACGCTTCGCTGAACGATTAACCGGTTACATCCTGAGGCTGATGTTGTAAAATTTGCATTCCGTCCTATAAAGGCTCCATTACAGATTAGGAGATAGATCAACTGTTTCAGTTCAAGGGTGGTGCCAGAATAGCGCCAAACTATTCTGGCACCACCCTTGAACTATCAGTCAAATTTAATTCGAGCAGTGGGTGTATCAGGATGACACGGGTTAATACCGCTAAAATTAGCCTAAGCTTTCAAGTTATATTATAATAGCGACAGATAATTGCAGCGTTATTATTTGTGTTGACATGCGTTGACAAGCTCAAGAAAGAGGGGCGTCATTAACATATGTAACTCCGCCACTGGGAATAGCGGTACCCCTTGGCGGAAAAGGCGAGTAGTGGCGTGTCCACTCCGCTGAGCGATATCGTCAGTACCAGTGAAGGGTGTAAATGTAGATTTCGGCATGCCAACTTGGTATGGCATGGTATGGTATGGTACGGTGTCTCCAAGGCGCACATATCCATCTAATTAAAGATGCTCAAGGCGCCGCCGTAGGGATGGAAGCTGGAGCTTTGAAACTTACTAAGCGCTACTTTATGTGCAAACCTCCACTCGGCTATTAACTTCGGTGCATGTGAAATATTTCTGTTTCCATTTCACCAGCCCTACCGGGCCTTCTCTTTGCGGTAATGGGATTTTTAACGTGCGCACTTGATGATTATGCGTGCTGTGCACACGAAGGCGAGACAGGCAACCGTAAACCGAGTCTTTACGTAAATTTGACTCGATGGGAATGAGGAAAAGTCCACATCCCATTCCTGCCCACCAGGGGATTCGAACCCGGGATCTTACGACTGCCAGCGCAGTGTCTTATCCACTAAGCTACGTCCCCATGTCACTTAACTTGGTCACTTAAAACAATAAACTGTGTTGTAAGGCTATTAATATGTAAGGCTATTATGTAAGTTAGTTAGTTAGTTATTTGGGTTTAACGCCGAGCAGGAAACTAAGGCCATCTCACGGCGGACTATCATGTAAGACTATTATGAAAGGCTATTATGTAAGGCTACTATGTAAGGTTACTATGTAAGGCTATTATGTAAGGCTACTATGTAAGACTATTATGAAAGGCTATTATGTAAGGCTACTATGTAAGACTATTATGAAAGGCTATTATGTAAGGCTACTATGTAAGACTATAGGGCTAATGAAAGGCTATTATGTAAGGCTACTATGTAAGACTATTATATAAGGTTATTATGTAAGACTATTATGTAAGACTATTATGTAAGGCTATTATGTAAGACTATCATGTAAGATTATTATGTAAGGCTATTATGTAAGACCATTATGTAAGAGCTGTTCTTAATTGGACGCACTTTTGATCGGCAAACCTTGATCGGAGAAGATCGGCGATCTTTTGGTTTGTTTCTTAATTGAGGTTGAACGAACCTAGGCGAACGTCAGCAAACCAGGTTTGCCATGGTTCTCTTTCTTAACTGAAGTGCTTGATTCGGCGTACTTACTGTCTGCGAAGGTGTTCAAAATGGCTGCCGATATGCCGCTTCGCGATTTGAACGATGTTTGTTTGTGTACTCCTTGCAGTAGCGACACCACAAACAGCGTTGTGCCTCCCACAAATCAATAAAAATAGGTCTTGTTCTTCGCACGAGTGAAATATCGCCGTCCGCCATATTTGTTTGTATCGATGAGTGTCTTCTTATCTCCAACGCAAAAGAGGGTAAAAGTTTTGACCAATCAGAGAAAAGGTTCGCCTTGGTTTGCTCAACACGTTCAGCGAACCTTTTCCGACAGCGAACTATGGTTTGCCGAGGTTCGTGAACTACTTCGAACTAGGTTCGCCGTATCTTTAGATCGTCCAATTAAGAACCAACCTGGTTCGTCCGAGATCGTGAACTCTAGTTCGTCAGAGTTCGCGAACTAAAGTTCGTTTAATTAAGAACATGCTTTAGGCTATTATGAAAACTGTTTCTCTTCCTTCTGACCAGAAGAATGTTCAGCGTGAAACGTGACTGATCGTGTCTACCATGTCTCGTGCAAATAAGAAGCAGTTGCTGCCTATCGCATTTCGCGTTGCACCTTCTTCTGGTCAGAGAGAAAGCTGCAACTCGAAACGTGATTGGTCATGCCGACCACATCCCATACAATTAATGGTGTACTGTTCAAACTTCAGAATTATGTCAACAGAAACACTGACCCATTTGCACGTGCTGTCCTGCTGACAGGTCCGGATGGCGTTTTTTGGGAGATGTGAGATGTCGCCATCTGGTCCCTGAAACATACAGAGGAAAAATATTTCGATAACATACAAACACCGTGGTAAGAATCGTGCTAACGAACATTAGCAAGGAACGAAACGACCTCTCTAGAATGTGAGACTCATTCGGCAAGACATTAACAACCGTTTATAGGAAGTCGGTTGACCCAGTTTAGAGTCCGTAATTTGTGTCATATTTACTTGAAATTATGAATATAGCTAGTTTGAAGAAAGACATTGAATGAGTTCGTTAGCCAACTTTGTATCCTTTCAACTTCTTTAGTAAATTTAATTATTTTCAGAAAAGAATTATAACAGTAAAAAAAAAAAAAAAAAAAAAAACACTTTACTTTTTAGAAAGTCAGACATAATAGAGGCAACTCCGTGGCCACGCAGACATTGACATAATACTCTAAATTAAAATATGACGTAATTCTCTCTAGCGCTCTCTCTCTCTCTCTCTCTCTCTCTCTCTCTCTCTCTCTCTCTCTCTCTCTCTCTCTCTCTCTCTCTCTCTCTCTCTCTCTCACACACACACACACACACACACACACACACACACACAGACATGCGCGCATCTCCAAGAGACATAGATCCTCATGCGCTCGGAGAGCATGAGGATTTATGTCTCTTGGAGATGTTTGGACAGAGCGCGCATGCACGCACTGACACACACAAACACATCGTCGCGCTTTCAGAAGAGCATGCAGGTGACCCGATACAGTTTGGAGAAAGACATTGGATAAGTTCGTTAGACAGCTTTGTATCCTTTCAACTTCTTCAGTAAAAAATAATTCTTTTGATATAAAAAATTAAAACAGTAAAAAATCTTGACTTCTGGAGAAAGTCAGACAGTGGCGGTGACGTCAGTAAAATAAGCAACTCCGTCACCACGCAGACATTGACACAATACTCTAAATATGACGCAAATCTCTCTCACACGCGTGCGCTCTCTCTCTCTCTCTCTCTCTCTCTCTCTCTCTCTCTCTCTCTCTCTCTCTCTCTCTCTCTCTCTCTCTCTCTCTCTCTCTCTCTCTCTCTCTCTCTCTCTCTCTCTCTCACACACACACACACACACACACACACACACAAACATGCGCGCATCTCCAGGAGGCATAGATCCCTATCTATCCCTCATGTTTGGAGTGCGCGCGCACGCACGCACAAACACACACACACGCATCGACGCGCTTTCAGAAGAGCATGCAGGTGACCCGTGTACTTAGTACATCATGTAGTTAGGTAAAGTCAACCTGCTTCAACACAAATTATAGCAAGACTGAAATCTGAAATTGTACCGTGAAGTTCTAGTTTTGTCACCATTTTCTCAAGCCTATAAAGCGAAAGTGAAACTCATATCACGTAAAATGTAAAATTATCTTAAAACTTAAACTTACGTCATGACAAATGACGTTTGACAAATCAATGACGCGTATGTCCTGCGTCTCTTATAGAGCTCACCGGCGCATTGGCAGATCTGGGAGAGTTTGTCAGAGGAGGTAATTCAACATCAGAATCAGGTCAAAGACAAAAGGACTTGACAGCGAGGACAGCTCTCATACATAGAAGGAACTTTGTGGGTTACGGTTCATCCCATCTTGTTAAATTCTGTTTTCATTCCTTAGCCTGAGTTTCAATAATCACTTGAAAGGCGCGAGCGAGATACATAAGTTTTGATACCCCCACCATCCACCCAGCAGCCAGCAAGGCGTTGATAAGCATTACACCTCTTGCAGATGGATGGGTTTGTTCTTGCACTGCGAGTACCCACACACACCTGACACACTGTACAGATCTGGATCGACTATGATAGTACAAGGGTGGTGCCAGAATAGCTTGGCGCCTTTTTGCGCTGAGCTATTATCCTACCGCCCTTGAACTATCATGGTCGAGGTCTCCAGGAATGTGAAAACGTGGAATTCCAACCTTTTTGTGAAAGATGTTTCTGGAAATAAGAGAACCCGGCAGCGGGGGCGGTGTTTGGGGGGGGGGGGGGGTTGGGGGGAGGGGGAGCGGGGAGGGGAGGGGGAAGGGAGGAGGGTTGTAATCGTAATTGATGGCGCATCTATTCAGACAAAAATATTTAAACAAAAATAATTATGTAAACGCAGGCTACCGTTCTTCTGTAAGATATGCGCATATGTCATGACTGACCCCAAAATAACTTGCGCGTTTTAACAATATTTATGCAGTCAAAGTATTGTACGCCAGAATACCACCTGAACCCTTTTAGCGCCAACACCCTACAGCAGGAGATAGATCGACCATGATAATTTAAGGGTAGTGCCAGATTAGCTTGGCGCCTGTCGGCCGGCGCCAAGCTAATCTGGCACTACTCTTGAATTATCATGGTCAATCCACCTCCTGCAACTGGTTCATAGTCGTTAAGTAACATTTCCAAAATTTGGGAAATGCACCCTTGGGGCTAAAAAGGTTAATATTTAGTACTATAATAAAATTACACGGACCCAACAAATAAGCTGCTTAAATAATGCCCATGCTGTCAAGAATATTTACGTAAATGAAAGGGTACGTAAGCACTCATGTTTATGTAATTGGAGCTATGTTTTCCAAAACGTTTTAATAATATTTATGCAATTAAAGCGATACGACCTGTAATACATATCAAAATATGTACGATAATGTCTGTGAATAAACCTTATCGTTCTTGATAATGTACATTATTATGCTTTGCGCCCCTAAAATTCTGTATAATGCATTTTAAATAATATTTATGTAATGTCAACCGTAATACTTTAATAGGGCTAACAATACTGATGTAATTAAAACGATGTAAATCATTCTAGCCACGGCGTTAGAGAGGACATTCTCCACACACAAAAAAAGCCGCACCTTAATCTGGGTGTAGATTATGACACGTCTTTGAAAGAACTCTGACCTTGCGTGCTGAACAGATTTACGATGAACAATTTCCAATTGACACCTTTCACCAGCATGAGGCATAGATCCTCATGAGACCCCGCAAAGCCGGGGCTGATGAGGATCAGACCACGCAAAGCCGGGGCTGATGAGGATCAGACCCCGCAAAGCCGGGGCTGATGAGGATCTATGCCTCTTGCTACAGCATTTAATTCTGTGTACGTCACGCAGAGGAGGTTTTCGGGGGTTTGTTATGAGATCTGTCTAGTGCAGTGGGTGGGGAAATATTTTTGTACACTGTGGATTTGTCCTGTGAATAGAGTTTGAAAAAGTTGTTAAACACACCTGCCTGGCATTTTGTTGAACGAGCGTAGAAAAGGCGAACATACCACCTAAGTAAGAGAGAGAGAGGGTGTGTGTGTGGGGGGGGGGGGAGGCGGAGGCGGGGGGGGGGGGGATAGGCACTTACAAGAATAGCTTCAACAAGTCTACGCTATGTACGTATTGAAGGTTTACTACACCAACTTCAAAAACGAAAAGCGATAGTCACGTGAGAAACGAAAAGCCATAGTCACGTAAGAAACGAAAAGCCATAGTCACGTGAGAAACGAAAAGCCATAGTCACGTGAGAAACGAAAAGCCATAGTCACGTAAGAAACGAAAAGCCATATTCACGTGGTTTACGCTTTACAGCATTTCAAGTATTCCTGAGATACTTCAGCAGCTGGGTTTTAAATGTTCTAACCTATGGCGCTGCCATAATATCTGCCGGAACAGAATTCCCTAATTTGGCCCGAGAATAGGACAAAAATGACTATTTGTAAGTTGTATTTGTACATCCTATCACGTGGCGACATTGGCTAAAGAAGGCTAGCACAACCGAAATGCTGCCCGTATGGTGTTGAATTATTTTTCTTCTTCACCAAATCATTTGTTTGTTTGTTCGTTTCTTTCTTTGCTTGCTTTCTTCTCGGTTCGTTTCTTCTCGGTTCGTATGCGTTTTCCTTCATTCTTTTATTTGCATTAAATAAACACACGCAAGGCATTTACACACTGGACCCAATCAGTCACGACGCCCTACAGCAAGAGATGCATCGACATGATAATTCAAGGGTAGTGCCAAATCCTGATGGCGCCAAACTAATCTGGAACTAACGAGGATATACCATGGTCGACTCATGTCCTGCAACTGGTACACGCTCGTTAGGTAACCCCGACAAAATAAAGAAACATAGGAAATGCGGCCGTGTGTGTCAATGGGTTGCTTTGAATTCTGAGCCACTGGTCACGCATGACTTACTCACACGCATCCATATTGCCCGCTTGTACATTTTTTTTTTTCTTGGCTGGACTTCGCGAACGAAGATTTTATAGGAGTTGCCCACGACGTCTGCAGGCTTGTTCGTGGCTGCGGAGGCCAATCCGGGACAGGCAGGTTCGACCGCAGTGGCTGCAGGGGAAGGTATGGCCAGAGTTCTGAGTTGCGGCATCTCTGTTCTTTCTCCTGAGCCGCTTGTCCTTAAGGCTAGCTCTGCGAGAGTCCTCAAAGGAGACAGCTGCCTTGTAAATAGTGGAGCGCCAGGTGTCACATAATCCTCACACAATATGTCTGCCTGTTCGTCAGTGTGTCTGCGCATGCGTAATGCCGGCACGAGCGCGCGTTTTGGGCACGTGTGTGTGTTGTGGTGCGGGCGTGCCCGTCAGAGGAGGTCCTTTAGAACGTCACCCTGTTCAAACACTCAGCCGCGCTCGGATTTGGACACCCCCGAGGAAGAGTACATCACAGCAGGCGTAGCGTACCCACTGTCTAGTCTCAGCCTTACGCTGTACATCACAGCAGGCGTAGCGTACCCATTCTCTAGTCTCAGCCTTACGCTGTTCCCAGGATGTTTATGTGCACATGTCGTCTACAGTTGTTTGGGGTTTTTTGTTTGCTTTTTTTTTTTTTTTTTTTTTTGTTTTTTTTTTTTTTTGTTTCGTTTCTTCCCCACTCACTCAAATTCCCGGTGGGTGTTCACACTGAGTTCGCCTGTCCATCAGATTGTCACCTGACGACTAATTCTTGATCTTCTAAAAGCTATCGATTATCAAGAGGCATAGATCTTCATGTGCCCCCGCATCCGCGGGGGCACATGAAGATCTATGCCTCTTTTTGACTCAAAGTGTTGGGTGCGTGCCCAAGCAGCAATGGTGTCTCCGCACGCTGCCCCAAGCAGTAAACGACTCCGCACGCTGCCCCAAGCAGTAAACGACTCCGCACGCTGCCCCAAGCAGTAAACGTCTCAGCACGCTGCCCCAAGCAGTAAACGTCTCCGCACGCTGCCCCAAGCAGTATACGACTCCGTACGCTGCCCCAAGCAGTAAACGTCTCAGCACGCTGTCCCAAGCAGTAAACGTCTCCGCACGCTGCCCGCTCAGTAATTTAATGCAAGCGTTCACACATTTATAGTAAAGGTTTGGAAGAGTTCTAGACACTTATCGCACAAGGTTCTTGAACAGTTGAATGTTATGTTTTCACTGCTCTAGGATGGCACGCAAAACGTGAATATCAGCGTCGTGTGTGAGTACACAGTCAGACAAGTGTTGGGATGTGTACTTCCTAGCGGCATAATCCCCTTGGCATATTCATTCCTAATAATCCCGGTCGTAAAATCAGTTAAAAACCGGGTGTTTTTTAAAGACTGAGTACTATCTGTGGGAGATGGATAAGATATAATAATAATAATAATAATAATAATAATAATAATCATAATAATCATAATAATCATAATAATAGCATTTATATAGCGCTGCTGGCTCTAAGCGCTTCAAAACGTAGAGAGACAAAGAACGAGACGCGAAAACAGAGAGGGCTTAATACTGACAGTGAGAGATGATGAAAAACCATTAAAGACTAACAGCCAGCTTTGAAAGATAATAATAATAATAATCATCATCATCATCATCATCAGTCCCTTGCCCGAACTGGGCGTTGGGGGGACTGAAAGGCAGCAGCAACAGACAGTGCTCTCCACTGAGTTCTATTTTGGGCGGTGGCAAGCAAGTCTGACATCTCGAGTTCGGTCCATTCTTTTATGTTTGCGACCCAACTCTTTCTCTGACGACCTCGCCGTTTAATAATAATAATAATAATAATAATAATACCGTTATTATATAGGCGCTTTTTCTCAATTTTGGGGAAATCGACTCAAAGCGCCGCGCCTGAAACCCAACACACACACTCACGAAACAGACACGGATTTACGCCATTTAAGACAAACACAGTACAAGACAAACGAAGGGCCAGTCAGCTACTGAAGTTACAGAGATTTTTGATCGCTTGTATTTGAAATTTGTAAAGTGGCCTGAGACCAGTACCAAAGTGTGGGGGGTGGGGGGGGGGTGGAAGAACCGGAGTACCCGGAGAAAGAACCCCCGACGGTCCGCCCGAATTAACGGTGACACTTACCAGAGGAGAAAAGTCCAACGCCGGAACCCGGTATCGAACCACGCACCTTTGGCATTGGTGGCAGGCGCCTTAACCACTGCGCCACGGCTAGACAGATGAGCTGTGGGGAAAAGGTACGTTTTATGGTTGCTTTTCAATCCCGGGAGAGATGGAGTCTGCAGCAGGAAGAGGAAGGGCATTCCACACGGACGGCCCAACGTGGCAAAAAGCGCGTGAGCCTATAGTGGAGAGTTTAGTTCGGGGAACTTGCAGTGTGATCGGATCAGAAGAGGAACGGAGAGTTGGTTGTAGTTGGTTGTAGTTGGTTTACATTGCTTAACGTCCCGACAGCAACAAGACTTTCTCAGGACGTGCCTGCGCTGCTTGTGAAAAAAAAAACTAAACAGAATATTGAATGTATGTCGCCAGCCGGTCTAATACGCTAAATAAACCTAAGACATGGGGCCTAAATAAAGCTAAGACCATTTAGCAACACACATCCAATATCAAGAGCTACAGGCAGCGCAGACAGTAGGGAGAGTAAAATACAGGTGAATGGACCAAGGGTAGACAGAAACACATGCTCCAGAATAGAGGGAAAACCCCACCCTGTGGGGCTGACCAGGGTGACCCTGGGAACTAAAAAGTAGTTAACCCCACCCAAGTCCCCCAGGGCAGACCCGGGTGGGGGAGGAACTGAGGATCTGGACGGAGTGTGAAGTTGAAGCAGCTCAGTGAGGTCAGTGGGGGCGAGGTGGTGTATGCACTTGTAGCGCAGAGAGCAGATCTTGTACTGAACTCTCTGTGCAATCGGAAGCCAGTGGACAGCTCAAGGACTGGTGGCCGGCACCACCCTTTAGGCAGCATAGTTGATCCACACCCTGTTGTACTATGCGCCAGAGCTGAAACGGATTCTGCCCTCGTGCTCGTTACGCGTTGCTGAGATCTGCACTGTGCGAATCTGACTTGATCCACTCCTGTCCGTGATGAAGGCAGCACCGTGACTGGACAGTTTCTGAAAAGACAGCGCTCTCAATACCTCTACTCCACGGTTACTCTTATTCTCGTCCCACGCTCAAACTCACTTCACCTCCTCGTGTTAAGAACACGCGGCATGAAATTGAGGGACTAGCAACAGCTGATCAGACGACTTCAGCAAGAGGTATGGATCCTTATGAGCCCCCGCAATTGCGGGGGCTCTTGAGGATCAATACCTCCTGCTCACATAAGAAAATTGAGCGGTACATACTCTTATTTCCTCCTTTTCCTTCGGCGCAAAAATAACTGTCTTGTATGGGAGGGCATTCATTCATTCACACAGAAATCATACCAGGGCGTTACCGCATAGCTGCCACGCAGTTCCAATAATAGAACCTCTCAGGGGGAGGCAACCTTCTTTTTATTTTCGCAAAGTGGAGACAAGGCATACTGCCGATCAAAGCCTTTTGGAAGCGATGTAATATGTGGAAAAGCCAGACGGCCAACACATGAATTATGAAAACCTTCTTCTAGCTGGCTCAGGTGTCGGGA
>BTPG01000007.1:32498733-32558733 GCA_036245525.1 Semisulcospira habei | reverse complement strand
CACACACAAAAAGACGGACACACGGCGATTCCCGCCATTAGTACGCTCTGTGGGCTTGTGTAGCGACAGGAATCCATCTCCTTCTACTCTAACCCACCCTCTTATCCACACACACTGGCACACAGAAATAAAGACGGACACGCGGCGATTCCCGCCATTCGTAAGGTCTGTAGTCTGGCGGGGCATAGCTATTCTGAAAAAGAATAATAGCACGAGCAGCGAAATGACGTCACTTCAAGCTTCACGTCATGGCATCATTAGTCCCACGACGCCGTGTTCATAGTGACGACTCGATGTTATACGTCACTCATCGCAGTACTAACATTTGACGTATCAGAGAATCAACTGATTTTGCTGATTTTCAAGCTAGGGGCTTACATGTCACAATTTGACCTAATACTACCCCAGTGCCGGGACAAACCAAAGGCTTATGCAAACACTGTTTATAAAAAAAATCATGCGGGTATTAATGAGAAGATAGTTTTTTTCGTAAAAGAAAAATTAAAGTTATGTTAGCCGTTTTACAAATGACTCCTCAAAAGTGGTGCAGAACATTGTCGGATTTTCACACCTAGGGCATACAGGTCACACTGGACCTAATCGTACCCGACAAACTGCAGGCTTATGTAAACACCGTATATGAAAAATAATGCGATTATTAATGAGAAGATTGTTGTTGTTTTTTTCGTAAAAAAGATGCAATTGTTTTAAGATTAACCCATATAATTCGTAAAATTAATCCCAAAAAAGTGAAAATGTATTTTTTCAAAAAATATTTCATTATCACTCAAAAGGTTCTAGAGGTACAATGCTGGTTAACGAACTCATTCAACATCTCCCTTTTATTTAGCTATACGCACAATATCTAGTAAAATAAGAAAAAATTACGGACTCCAGTGTGGATCAACCGGTTTTTGTGAAACGGCCATTTTCTCGCCAATGAGCATCTTAATAAAAAAAATCGAAAAAAAAAAAGAAAAGATCTCGAGATTATTTTTTTAGGGACAATATCCAAAAATGTCAAGTTTGTCCGTCCTCAAACGCGGGCTCTAGCCGCTCTCTCTCTCTCACTCACACACACACACACACACACACACACACACACACACACACACACACACACACACACACACATACACACACACACACACACACACACACACACACACACACACGCGGCGCTTGGCGCTCAAAAGACGTTCTCTAGCAAGGTTTACGTAACTTGAAGTGACGTCATTTTTATCTTGTTACTTCTTTGCCAGAATTTCTGTCCCGCACGCCAAAAACGTCATGTGCATGCTCCGGAATGCACATGCTCCGGAATGCACTCCGACCCAGCCCCATTTCAAAGTCTACCGTATTTTTTAAATACGGTAGACAAAAACAACCCAGTGAAGGCGAGAAGCGTCCCCTTGCTTCTGTTGTTTATGTTCTTTATGTTGTTTATGTTCTTTATGTTGTTTATGTTGTTGTGCTTTCTAAGGAACTTTCCCATCGACAACAAACAGCCGAACGCACTGACTATCGAACAAACAAAGAAAGTTACAAACAAGCGATTAAACTCCGTTATGCACGCAGCCACCACTACTGTGTACGCACAGTAGGGTTAACCCAATGGCTGTCGGTAGCGTATTTGTTCAATGTTTCTTGCAAGAATCACCTGGACGACGCTACTGGCAGCCACACGGTTAATACAAGGGGCGACTCACTTTATGAATGGTTCAAGATCCTATCGTAACATCGCCTGCCATTACACCCCTCTATGACCCCCCCCCCCTCCCCCACGCACCCTGTCCCCTCCCAACCAACTCCTTCCCCCTCCCCGCCCCCAATACAGGATTACCGGCACAAAGCGGCGTATCACCCAGCAATCACACGCCCTGTGTTCCAACTTCCCCCTCCCCGCCCCCAATACAGGATTACCGGCACAAAGCGGCGTAACGTCCCCAGCAATCACACGCCCTGTGTTCCAACTTCCCCCTCCCCGCCCCCAATACAGGATTACCGGCACAAAGCGGCGTAACGTCCCCAGCAATCACACGCCCTGTGTTCCACCTTCCCCCTCCCCGCCCCCAATACAGGATTACCGGCACAAAGCGGCGTATCGTCCCCAGCAATCACACGCCCTGTGTTCCACCTTCCCCCTCCCCGCCCCCAATACAGGATTACCGGCACAAAGCGGCGTATCGTCCCCAGCAATCACACGCCCTGTGTTCCAACTTCCCCCTCCCCGCCCCCAATACAGGATTACCGGCACAAAGCGGCGTAACGTCCCCAGCAATCACACGCCCTGTGTTCCAACTTCCCCCTCCCCGCCCCCAATACAGGATTACCGGCACAAAGCGGCGTATCACCCAGCAATCACACGCCCTGTGTTCCAACTTCCCCCTCCCCGCCCCCAATACAGGATTACCGGCACAAAGCGGCGTATCACCCAGCAATCACACGCCCTGTGTTCCAACTTCCCCCTCCCCGCCCCCAATACAGGATTACCGGCACAAAGCGGCGTATCGTCCCCAGCAATCACACGCCCTGTGTTCCAACTTCCCCCTCCCCGCCCCCAATACAGGATTACCGGCACAAAGCGGCGTAACGTCCCCAGCAATCACACGCCCTGTGTTCCAACTTCCCCCTCCCCGCCCCCAATACAGGATTACCGGCACAAAGCGGCGTATCACCCAGCAATCACACGCCCTGTGTTCCAACTTCCCCCTCCCCGCCCCCAATACAGGATTACCGGCACAAAGCGGCGTATCACCCAGCAATCACACGCCCTGTGTTCCAGGAGCACTCACCTGCTACCTGCCCTCGCATCTCAACACTCCGACAGTTCCTTGGTCTGAGGAGCACCGATGTCCGAACATGAAGGCCAAAGAGATCATAGGCAAGAGGCAAAGATTCTCATGAGCCCCTGCAAATGCAGGGGCTGGTGAGAATCTGTGCCTTTTGTTGAAGCAAAGATGTATTGCCCTCACCTTAAACCCTGTTACAACAGTTTGAGGAGAAAAGAAGGAACAACAGGCATGAGGCTGATGGTTCTAGCAATGATTTATAAATTCTCATATTCCCATGCGATTTCAGGAGCGCGTGTGAATCTATGCCACTTGTGGCGGGACAGGGGGTGGATGAGGGACACCAACCCGTTCATCTCACACCTTTTGTCAGGGGTGTAAAGAGAAAAATACGGGAAGGAGGGGGGAAGGGGAGAGGCGGGGAGGCTGGAGGTGGGGGATGAGGGGGGGGGGTTGGGGGCTGGGGGACGGGGAATTCGGGTACAGGTGAGGCCTACGAGGAGGGTAGGGAATGAAGAATGAAGTAGCGGGGTACGGGTATCTGCTTTCAACACACAATGCCTCATTGTCAGGAGACTAATCAGTTGTGCTGTGTCATGCAATGCTTGAAATCCTTTCCAGTATTTACTACCAGTAGACTGCAAAATATGCCTGGCCAGTAGTACAGCGTCAGCCCGTTGTTGCTGGCTTTTGTTTGTTTATCTGTTTTTTGTTTATCTGTTTGTTTGTTTGTTTGTTTGTTTGTTTGTTTGTTTGTTTGTTTGTTTGTTTGTTGTGATTTGTTTTGCTTTGCTTTATTTTGTCTCGTTTGTTTGTTTTATTCTGAAAAAAAAAAACGTATCCGAAAAGATTGCAAGAGAAGAACAAAGTAGTTTGACTTGACTAGTGACTGACTTGCCTGGCCGCCTGTTCTTTCTACTTTGGTTGAGTTGTTCCTTCGCTAGGTTGCTTGCTTGCCTGTTTAGTGTGTTGGGTTAGGCGGGATAGTCTGTTGTCGCCATTAACCGCAAACTTTGGCGACACAGAGTTAACCCTATTAGCCCCAAGGTCCCATTTCTCAAATTGTGGAGGTGTTGCCTAACGACTACGTACCATTTGCAGGAGATGGCTTGACCATGATAATTCAAGGGTAGTGCCAGGTGAGCTTGGCGCCTGAAGGCGCCAAGCTCATCTGGCACTACCCTTGAATTATCATGATCAATCCAAAAGAGTTGTCAATGTGGCTGTCCAAAACTTGACACCTAGTTGTAATTTAATCTCCGGCACTAAACACTACTCGCTTAATCAGTCTTCCTCAGCCCCGATCTTTTTTTTTTTTTTCTCTTGCAAGGAAAACGTTTGAATTGATACCATTGTCTGTTCCATGGCCACACCGAAAACCAGTTTCCTTTCAATCTCAGAACCAAATGTCCACTTGTCTTCAAATCAACCGTGCATTATGGGTATACTGATCCATGATTTTGGAACTTACGGCTACAAGCTATAGGCCGTGCGGTCCAAAATCACAAACCAGCACACATTTCCGTTCCAAGCCGAAAGGTTCACGACGGCACAACAGCTTCCAATTGTTTCTTCACACAAGAGAGACAGACAGACAGACAGAGCAGGAACTGACGACAGATATCAGAGGCAGGTCTCAGCTGCACGAGTTTCGATGAAAACACTGGATTAATATCAGACAAACACAAGATATCGCACACTGTGTTTGTCCTGGCGATATCACACACTGTGTTTGTCCTGGCGATATCGCACACGTGTTTGTCCTGGCGATATCGCACACGGTGTTTGTCCTGGCGATATCGCACACGGTGTTTGTCCTGGCGATATCGCACACTGTGTTTGTCCTGGCGATATCGCACACGGTGTTTGTCCTGGCGATATCGCACACGGTGTTTGTCCTGGCGATATCGCACACGGTGTTTGTCCTGGCGATATCGCACACGGCGATATCGCACACTGTGTTTGTCCTGGCGATATCGCACACGGTGTTTGTCCTGGCGATATCGCACACGGTGTTTGTCCTGGCGATATCGCACACGGTGTTTGTCCTGGCGATATCGCACACGGTGTTTGTCCTGGCGATATCACACACTGTGTTTGACCTGGCGATATCGCACACTGTGTTTGTCCTGGCGATATCGCACACGGTGTTTGTCCTGGCGATATCGCACACGGTGTTTGTCCTGGCGATGTCGCACACGGTGTTTGTCCTGGCGATATCGCATACTGTGTTTGTCCTGGCGATATCGCATACTGTGTTTGTCGGTCCTGGCGATATCGCATACTGTGTTTGTCCTGGCGATATCGCATACTGTGTTTGTCCTGGCGATATCGCACACTGTGTTTGTCCTGGTGATATCGCACACTGTGTTTGCCCTGGCGATATCGCACACGGTGTTTGTCCTGGCGATATCGCACACGGTGTTTGTCCTGGTGATATCGCACACTGTGTTTGTCCTGGCGATATCGCACACGGTGTGTGTCCTGGCGATATCACACACTGTGTTTGTCCTGGCGATATCGCACACTGTGTTTGTCCTGGCGATATCGCACACTGTTTTTGTCCTGGCGATATCGCACACGGTATTTGTCCTGGCGATATCGCACACGGTGTTTGTCCTGGTGATATCGCACACTGTGTTTGTCCTGGCGATATCGCATACGGTGTGTGTCCTGGCGATATCACACACTGTGTTTGTCCTGGCGATATCGCACACTGTGTTTGTCCTGGCGATATCGCGTGTTTGTCCGGGCTTTTAATCCACTGTTTTCGTCGACGTACTTTTGTTTTCCGAACAACGTAATTTATCTGAGATCATCGGCAGGCAATGTCCTATTTTACGCCCGCCGCATTCTTCACGCAATGTGCGTATAAAACAGCCTTCCATTCGGGTCAAAATGACGGCCACTAACGGCAGTTCACTGACAGTGGTTGTCTAACGATACTAACAACATTACAGTAAGGCCACCAAGCCCAGTATTGGTAATTTCATCAGGACTATAAATACGATTGATTGTACATTGATTGTACATTGCTTAACGTCCCGACAGCAACAAGGCTTTCTCAGGACGTGCCTGCACTGCTTGTGAAAAAATAAAAAAGAAACAGAACATTGAATGTATGTCGCCAGCCGGTCAAATACGTTAAATAAACCTAACACATGGGCCTAAATAAAGCTAAGACCATTTAGCAACACACATCCAATATCAAGAGCTACAGGCAGTGCAGACAGTAGGGAGAGTTTTAAAAAGGCAAATACAGGTGAATGGACAAAGGGTAGACAGAAACACATGCCCCAGAATAGAGAGAAAAACCCACCCTGTGGGGCTGACCAGGGTGACCCTGGGAACTAAAAAACTATAAATACGAGACTGGGGCGAAGAGATTTAAAGTATAATGAGAAGAGTATACAGACTTTATCCCTATCTGCCCTATCCAATCACATTTGTTAAAACTGTAATGCGAGGGTTATACACACTATGTAAACCTCTGGCGTATCAAATCACATTTTAATGACTACGTAATGGGTTCTTCTCCGTCCCGAGTAGACAATCAAATTCCTGTCTGGTCAGCCTGCGCACCAGGTATATAAATTATCATCATGAGCACCTGCATTCGCAGTACTGACTGTACTTTTGCATTCGCACGGGCTCATGTGACTCTATGTCTCTTGAGAAATTCACAGGACCTCCGTCATATCGAATACTGATTCAATGGCGACGTAAAGCGTTAGTTCGGTCGCCAGCTGACAATGCAGTTTTTAGTGGAGTCACTGTAGGATGGTTGATGATCTCGTGGGCCCATGTTACAATATCAAATCACAGTTTTAATGACTACGGAATGGCGAGTTTCCGTACCACTGACACAGACAATGGAGTTCTCAACTGAACCGCCCCACAAAAGGCCATAGATTCTCATAAGCTCCTGCTACACTATCGAATCACCATTTTAAGAATCTTGTAACCCCGTTACTGCGGTTTTTTTTTTTTTAACTCATTCTACCCCAGACACACCACAGCAAGATACGGATCGACCATGCTAGTTCAAGGGTGATGCCAGAATAGCTTGGCGCCTATGGGCTGACTGACTGACTGACCGCCTATGGGCGCCAAGCTATTCTGGCATCACCCTTGAACTATCATAGTCGATCTGTGTCCTGCATTGCAATGCAGTCTTCAGAGGACAACGGCAACATTGAAGGAGTTTTGGGATAGCCGGAATGAGTTTTAATCAGTAAATCCAACTGTGCGATCCCCCGCCCTCCAAGGAACATAGACACAACGTGGTTTCAGCAAGAGGCATAGATCCTCATGAGCCCCCGCGACAGCGGGGGCTCATGAGGATCTATGCCTCTTGCAGTTGGGTGGGTATTCAGTGTTTTAGGCAGTAAAGCGGTGACTGACTGGTGGATTGGATCCAGGCATTGCGTGCGTCCTAGTCAAGGCATAGATTATCACAACACCTGCCGCCCTATCGGATCACATTATAACATAGTGACACTCAATGCAGCGCCTTAGTTGGAAAATACCAAAATACACAATAAATTGCCCAGTGGAATTTCGGCAAGGGGCATAGAGCCTCATGAACCCCCTGCATTCGCACGGGCTCTTGTGACTCTCTATTTCTTAGGGTTTCTGCAGTGATTTGGCAAAAAGTCTTATGTCCATTTTTTGTTTGTTTGTTTTTCTCAGAAATGAACTCGCTTGCTGGCTTTCGCCCTAATACAAGCAGATCTCTTCCCTCCACGTTTCCTTGTTTTTCTACGTCTGTAGTGTTCACCTGGAGGAAGGGATTGGGGGGTTAAGCCTGCAGTTAAATGCTTTGAGGATTTATGTCATTAACCCATTCAGCCCTGACGCTCTACAGCACGAGATAGGTCGACCGTGATAATTCAAGGGTAGTGCCAGATGAGCTTGGCGCCTGTCGGCGCCAAACTCATCTGGCACTGCCCTTGAATTATCATGGTGGATCCATCCCCTGCAACTGGTGCATAGTCGTTAGATGACGCCTCCCAAATTTGGGAAATATGGCCGTCGGGCTGAATGACTGAGTTAATCAAAGTGTTGTCTAGTATTTCGTGTCACTCCAGTAATTTTGCGAACGTGCGGCCGTTGTCTGTGAATTTAGACTTTACGGCCTGAGTTTGTCGCGGTCCGTGAGTTTGACCTTACGGCTTCCGGTCGCAAGATCCACTGAAAATCACGGACCAGCACACTAAATTAATGTGGCGAATAATCAGTGCCGTCACTGCGGCCCCATTCACAAGCGCTATGCCGCATACAGATCAGACAAAACAAACAGGCCCGCCCCACTGACTGATAACTCCACGCTTGACTGTAGTGTGTACTTTGCCCCATCTGGATGACTGATGACTTCGCGCCCTTCAGCTGGCTCACACCCCTTGTACGTGATGAAGCTCGTCTTTCGCAACTAGGTCACGCATAGCACGCAACTGTGCTGGTCTGTGATTTTGGGACCTTACGGCTGCAAGCCGTGAGGTCCGAAATCACAGACCAGCACAGGAACAGCGACTGACAGTCAGCTGAATCAAAAGTGGCGCAAGTGAGGAAAAAGATAAACAAGAGCATTGCGTGAACCACTCACCAACAGTAAAGATTACAGTGAGCAAGAACAATAGGGCTCGGGAAGCTGACGTCATCACGCCAGTCGTGGCGGCCATCTTGTGAGGATACGGGACTAAGCGCTCATAGGGAAATTGCCCGTTTTTGTATATGTCAGGAAAGTCCTGACGTACTATAAGCAACAACAGCAAGTCTTCCCATCACTGTATGAAACCGCTCACCAGAATCTGTTTTTGTTGGTTTCCAAAGAGGAAGAAACGTGAAGAAAAGCGTGTTGAAACACTATTTCGCTACTATACGATGACTATGGTATCCTCTTAAGATGGCGGCTGACGCGCCGACGCTGCTAGTAGGCAACGCGGGGAACTTCCCGAGCCCTATAAAAATCAATTTGCAGCGCGCGGCCACACGTTTTTGAAATACATTTCCGCACCTCCCCTCCCCATACAGACCCACTGACTTCAGGACTGAGTTCACCTGACCACAAGTACACTTCTACACCACAACTTGAATACACTTCTATTCACTTGAAATGAGATGCTTCGCATGGTATACTTGGGCTTCGCATCTCATTTGAATAGGAGTGTACTTGTGGGAATTTCCGATTTGACTAGAAGTATACTTGAGGCGTAGTCCCCGAGTGGGTCTCACTGGGGTGCAGTGCGGCCCCCAGGGGTTTTGCTTGTTAAAACACAAAATATAATAAGTGCACTGCAATAACGGTCCAGAAAATCAATTTTTAGACTGCCCGATGAAGTTGAGAAGACCCTTTATTCTGTAACACCAACGGTGGTAGAATGACAATATCATAACACAATAATAATAATAATAATAATAATAATAATAATAATAATAATAATAATAATAATAATAATAATAGCAAAATGGAAAGTCCGCCTGACCCAGGTTATCACACAGTATGTCACGGTGATCGCCGGTGATCGGAACAAAGTCTGGGCGACAGGAAGTGGCAGCGATTAACTCCCCTGCTGAAGTGGCTGCGTGACGGCGATCAAGATAATGGCGGTGATCTAGATAATGGCGGAATGATAAACACGCTACACTCTCCGCCAACAATGGCGGACGGGCCAGACCACGTGCTGCAGTGGCCACATCAGGCTTGTCGTGAGATCTTTATTTTACCTTATTTCCCAGATAGCAATGCGTCTTCGGACCCACGACGGCCGCAGTGGGCCCGAGGACCTCTTCTCACTGGGCTGACGGTCAGACCAAACTTCAAGAAAATTTTGTTTATTACAACTTCGTCAAGGTCATGGGGTCAAGGTCAAGGTCATTTTTTTAAAATGTCTTCCTGATCTCTCTCTCTCTCTCTCTCTCTCTCTCTCTCTCTCTCTCTCTCTCTCTCTCTCTCTCCCTCTCTCTCTCTCTCTCTCTCTCTCTCTCTCTCTCTCTCTCTCTCTCTCTCTCTCTCTCTCTCTCTTTCTCCCTCTCTCTCTCTCTCTCTGAAATGACAGGACCGGTTCGGCTCAACCTGTTCACGAAGACAGTCCCGCACAGAGTCACGGGGTGTGTCAGTCATTAGACCAGAACCAAGTCGATACCTTCAAGGTCATGGCGGGGGCCATATTTGTTTCCCCAAGACCTACTAAACGACTGAGTCAATTCTATTATACGCTCGTTCCCTCGGCTTGCTACCGCGATTAAAGTCCGTAACCGCTTCGCTTTTCTCGCAATCCAAGAAGATTTTTTCTAAAAAGTCTCTGTGTGAATAGGCGACATGGAAATGTAGCGTCGGCGCCGAAAGAAAGTTGTGTCGAGCAAATGAAATGCGGAGAATGCGCCACTTGAAGACCCATTCACACCATAAAAGGTTACAAAAGCAAACCGACGTTCGGGTACGTGGTTCTAGGTACGCGTGTACTTTTCTACCCGCATAGCTGGCAAGTTTAAGCACGTCAGCCTCTATACGATATTTCTATGCAGCCTAATTATGTGAATATGATGATGGGCAGGTAGGGGGTAAGGTGTTAGAATACACCTGGAATTTCCACCCGCATTCACAATTACTAATGGCGGAAGTCACATATCGAGCCTGTCTTGTCGACTAAAGGCAAAGATTCTCATCAGCCCCAGCGGCTAAGCCTCATGACAATCTTTGCCTTTTATTGCGTCTTCAGCAATCCCTCTAAACGAGAAAGTTATTGCGGGCTGGGTGGACGACTCAATTCCAAGCCTGCGTTCTGACTCTGCACTGATTTGGCAAAAGCCAGCACGTCCATTTTTTCAGAAAAGCGAGATTCTCAACGCGTATGAATGAACATCCCGCTTTTCTCAGAATGGACAAAGCAGACATTGCAATATCAGGGCAGGACTCCTGCACAACGCCACACGCGTTATCATCTGAGCGACTGCCAGGAGGAGACAGTTTTATAGTCAGGTAACCAGTGTTTCACCTCGCTGTCATTTAACCCATTTAATGCTGAGGCTGATTTTTTTTAAAATTGCTTATTGTCCTATGAATGCTACATGATAGACTAGGAGCTAGCTTAACCATTTTAGTTCAAGGGCGGTGCCAGAATTGCTTGGCGCCTTCGGCGCCAAGCTATTCTGGCACCGCCCTTGAACTATTGTAGTGCATTTTATTTCAAGCAATGTGTGTATCGGGATGAAAAAGGTTAACCCAATGACTGCTACTGACGATACCGTAACTTGTGCGTATTTTCCGCCAAACGTCATTAGCAGTCAAGGCGTTAAAACTAGACTGAACTGATGTCGTGGACGCCTTTGACACAAGACACACAAGCAGCGAAACAACAACAAAAACAGTCCCCATACATGGCAGACAAGAGCCGTTGTCCGAGGATTAAACTCGTGTAAGGCTCCCGGCTCCTCTGGTAACACCAGTTCCCCCCCCCCCCCCCCCCCCCCCCCGGCCGCCCATGATGTCAAGCAAGCAAAGTGTAAGCAAAGGAAACGACGCCGGCCAGAGGAGCTTTCGCTTACTGGGAGCAAAAAGTGCCACGCGCGATCACGGATGATTTGAGAAAGCCCCCACCCAGGCAGGCATAATCGCCAACGGACAGTCGTTTTCTGGGTATTGTGGAGACTGCGGGTAGGGGAGCCGCCTTTTTGTCTCGCCACAATGGGCTATTGAAAGTTATCATACACCCGCTTTTGGGTGCAACCGCCACCCGTCTGAAACAGACGGCAATGAATGTACCATCGCCCTCGCCACTAGAAGTGGGATATACATTGAGGCGAGTGTGCTTCAACCAGTATTGATGATACTCTTGTTTTGTCATCTGTAGCCGGGCGCGCGTGAGTCTATCTGCCTATTGCTAACAGTTCGACCACAACTAGAAATGCCGACAGTGTGAGGACATTTTGTTCACATATAGCGTGTGCCGCTGTTAGGGGCCTTTACATCTATGTATTCGCCTGAAGGAGGGTATTTGGTGTTCACACAATGACTCATAACAGTTTCACCGTGTGTATTCAAGAAATGGGGTAGACAGGTAATAGTGGTTATAAAATCCAATTTAGCAAGAGTGGCTTTATGATGGGTGTGAGTCATTATATACTGACGACCAAAAGAAATGCAACAGTTTTGAAATCATCGGAATCCGATGATTCCAAAAATGTCACATTTCTTTTGCCCGTCAGCATATCATCTTGGGAAAGCAACATGGGGCTCTCTGAACAACTCCGGGCAACACACCGACCACGACGTCTTTTGAAGGCAAAATTCAAAAGTCCACTTCTTTGCAAATTCAAATAATAATAATAATAATAATAATAATAATAATAATAATAATAATAATAATAATAATAATAATAATAATAAAATACGAAATTGTTCAACCTGTGGCTGACATTAGCGGTTTTTGTCACGATGATTCGTGTCGGACTCTAACCCCTCCCGTCGGACTCTAACCCTTTCTGTCTGACTCTAACCCTTTCTGTCGGACTCTAACCCTTTCTGTCGGACTCTAACTCTTTCTGTCGGACTCTAACCCTTCCTGTCGGACTCTAACCCCTCCCGTCGGACTCTAACCCTTTCTGTCTGACTTTAACCCTTCCTGTCGGACTCTAACCCTTCCTGTTGGACTCTAACTCTTCCAGTCGGACTCTAACCCTTCCTGTCGGACTCCAACCCTTTCTGTCGGACTGTCGGACTCTAACTCTTCCTGTCGGATTCTAACCCTTTCTGTCGGATTCTAACCCTTCCTGTCGGACTCTAACCCTTCCTGTCGGACTCTAACCTTCCTGTCGGACTCTAACCCTGCCTGTCGGACTCTAACTCTTCCTGTCGGACTCTAACCTGTCGGACTCTAATCCTTCCTTCGGACTCTAACCCTTCCTGTCGGACTCTAACCCTTCCTGTCGGACTCTAACCTTCCTGTCGGACTCTAACCCTTCCTGTCGGACTCTAACCTGTCGGACTCTAACCCTTCCTGTCGGACTCTAACTGTTCCTGTCGGACTCTAACCTGTCGGACTCTAACCCTTCCTGTCGGGCTTTAACCCTTCCTGTCAGACTCTAATCCTTCCTGTCGGACTCTAACTCTTCCTGTGGGATTCTAACCCTTTTTGTCGGACTCTAACCCTTTCTGTCGGACTATAACCCTTCCTGTCGGACCCTAACCCTTCCTGTCGGACTCTAACTCTTCCTGTCGGACTCTAACCTTCCTGTCGGAATCATCGCGACAAAAACCGCTACCGACAGCCCAAGGGTCTGTTATGCATTCGTGAGAACGAAACTCTCGCTTGTCACAAACACGTGGACTTACTGTCTCTTGCCTGAACAGGACAGTCCCATACTGGACCTTGCAGCTGCCGAACTATTCTGGCACTACCCCAGAACTGTCAAAGTCAATCTGTACGATTTTGTGTCAGAGCTGCATTGGGATTTACTCGTTGGGACATTTCGGCTGTGTCCTTCAGCCGTGTTCAGCAAACTCCCTCAGCAGGCTGAAGACGACATTGGGATGGCTCATCCGGAACCGCTGTTACTATTCCTATGTAATAATTACCAAATGGGGACTAACCGGTCACACAAAGGGAGGAAAACCACGTTTAAGTGCCCTTGACCGGCTCTGAGCGTCAACGGAATATTTGACGCTCGGGGAAAAATGGTAAATATGCAACTGTGTAAGTTACAACTGTGGAAAATGTCCATAATAAAAATGTGCGCTGACCGATGATGATGGACCTTAAGCTTACAGCAGCACAGAATCCAGGCTGTCACTCACAAGGCCCATAGTCACAGACCATCAAACAATGTTTCAATTGTCAAAGTGTCCACTATGACAATATCGACAGAACACTTTTCTTTTTTCACATTTTCCCTTTCGGTTCCCACGGAGGAGGAGGGCGCGGTACATTCAGCCTGCAGCTGCAGCCTAATCTTTCTTGTTTGCTGCTTTTTATTATTATGGGATAATATAGAAAAGAAATGATTGCGCCCACAAGGAAAGAAGTGGGGTATACAGCCTGCTCTTTGTAATGCGATCCTCGCCAAGTGTCACGTTTCATATTTCACCAGGACGCCATCATGAATATCTAATCCAGCCTACACCAAAGTCCCCACACCTCCCCCTGTCTCGCGGGCGCACGATATCGACAGTAGCGGGAAAAAAATAATGTCAATTGTTTTAGCAACAGACAGATCGTACAAGCACGAGAAAATAGCGTGTGTTACCACGCGGTGCAACCACTCCAGCCTGCAGAACATACAGACGAACACTCCAGACTGCAGAATATACAGACAAACACTCCAGACTGCAGAATAATTATACAGACAAACCCTCCAGACTGCAGAATAATTATACAGACAAACCCTCCAGACTGCAGAATATACAGACAAACCCTCCAGACTGCAGAATATACAGACAAACCCTCCAGACTGCAGAACATACAGACAAACACTCCAGACCGCAGAATATACAGACAAACCCTCCAGCCTGCAGAATATACAGACAAACACTCCAGACTGCAGAATAATTATACAGACAAACCCTCCAGACTGCAGAATAATTATACAGACAAACCCTCCAGACTGCAGAATATACAGACAAACCCTCCAGACTGCAGAATATACAGACAAACCCTCCAGACTGCAGAACATACAGACAAACACTCCAGCCTGCAGAATATACAGACAAACACTCCAGACTGCAGAATATACAGACAAACCCTCCAAACTGCAGAATATACAGACAAACCCTCCAGACTGCAGAATATACAGACAAACCCTCCAGACTGCAGAATATACAGACAAACCCTCCAGACTGCAGAATATACAGACAAACCCTCCAGACTGCAGAATATACAGACAAACCCTCCAGACTGCAGAATATACAGACAAACCCTCCAGACTGCAGAATATACAGACAAACCCTCCAGACAGCAGAATATACAGACAAACCCTACAGACTGCAGAATATACAGACAAACCCTCCAGACTGCAGAATATACAGACAAACCCTCCAGACTGCAGAATATACAGACAAACACTCCAGACTGCAGAATATACAGACAAACCCTCCAGACTGCAGAATATACAGACAAACCCTCCAGACTGCAGAATATACAGACAAACCCTCCAGACTGCAGAACATACAGACAAACCCTCCAGACTGCAGAATATACAGACAAACACTCCATACTGCAGAACATACAGACAAACCCTCCAGACTGCAGAACATACAGACAAACCATCCAGACTGCAGAACATACAGACAAACCCTTCAGACTGCAGAATATACAGACAAACACTCCAGACTGCAGAATATACAGACAAACCCTCCAGACTGCAGAATATACAGACAAACCCTCCAGACTGCAGAATATACAGACAAACCCTCCAGACTGCAGAACATACAGACAAACCCTCCAGACTGCAGAATATACAGACAAACCCTCCAGACTGCAGAATATACAGACAAACCCTCCAGACTGCAGAATATACAGACAAACCCTCCAGACTGCAGAACATACAGACAAACCCTCCAGACTGCAGAACATACAGACAAACACTCCAGACTGCAGAATATACAGACAAACCCTCCAGACTGCAGAACATACAGACAAACCCTCCAGACTGCAGAACATACAGACAAACCCTCCAGACTGCAGAATATACAGACAAACCCTCCATACAGACAAACACTCCATACAGACAAACACTCCATACAGACAAACCCTCCAGACTGCAGAATATACAGACAAACCCTCCATACTGCAGAATATACAGACAAACCCTCCAGACTGCAGAATATACAGACAAACACTCCAGACTGCAGAATATACAGACAAACCCTCCAGCCTGCAGAACATACAGACAAACCCTCCAGACTGCAGAATATACAGACAAACCCTCCAGACTGCAGAATATACAGACAAACCCTCCATACAGACAAACACTCCATACAGACAAACACTCCATACAGACAAACACTCCATACAGACAAACCCTCCATACAGACAAACACTCCATACAGACAAACCCTCCATACAGACAAACCCTCCATACAGACAAACACTCCATACAGACAAACCCTCCATACAAACAAACACTCCATACAGACAAACCCTCCATACAGACAAACCCTCCATACAGACAAACACTCCATACAGACAAACCCTCCATACAGACAAACACTCCATACAGACAAACACTCCAGACTGCAGAATATACAGACAAACACTCCATACAGACAAACCCTCCATACAGACAAACACTCCATACAGACAAACCCTCCATACAGACAAACCCTCCAGACTGCAGAATATACAGACAAACCCTCCAGACTCAGAATATACAGACAAACCCTCCATACAGACAAACCCTCCATACAGACAAACCCTCCATACAGACAAACCCTCCATACAGACAAACCCTCCATACAGACAAACACTCCATACAGACAAACCCTCCATACAGACAAACCCTCCATACAGACAAACACTCCATACAGACAAACCCTCCATACAGACAAACACTCCATACAGACAACCCCTCCATACAGACAAACACTCCATACAGACAAACCCTCCATACAGACAAACAGACAAACACTCCATACAGACAAACACTCCATACAGACAAACACTCCATACAGACAAACCCTCCATACAGACAAACACTCCATACAGACAAACCCTCCATACAGACAAAAACTCCATACAGACAAACACTCCATACAGACAAATCCTCCATACAGACAAACACTCCATACAGACAAACCCTCCATACAGACAAACACTCCATACAGACACACACTCCATACAGACAAACACTCCATACATACAAACAATCCATACAGACAAACACTCCAGACTGCAGAATATACAGACAAACACTCCATACAGACAAACCCTCCATACAGACAAACCCTCCATACAGACAAACCCTCCATACAGACAAACACTCCATACAGACAAACCCTCCATACAGACAAAACCTCCATACAGACAAACACTCCATACCATACAGACAAACCCTCCATACAGACAAACTCTCCATACAGACAAACCCTCCATACAGACAAACCCTCCATACAGACAAACCCTCCATACAGACAAACCCTCCATACAGACAAACACTCCATACAGACAAACACTCCAGACTGCAGAATATACAGACAAACACTCCATACAGACAAACACTCCATACAGACAAACCCTCCATACAGACAAACACTCCATACAGACAAACCCTCCATACAGACAAACCCTCCAGACTGCAGAATATACAGACAAACCCTCCAGACTCAGAATATACAGACAAACCCTCCATACAGACAAACACTCCATACAGACAAACCCTCCATACAGACAAACCCTCCATACAGACAAACACTCCATACAGACAAACACTCCATACAGACAAACCCTCCATACAGACAAACACTCCATACAGACAAACCCTCCATACAGACAAACACTCCATACATACAAACACTCCATACAGACAAACCCTCCATACAGACAAACAGACAAACACTCCATACAGACAAACCCTCCATACAGACAAACACTCCATACAGACAAACCCTCCATACAAACAAACACTCCATACAGACAAACACTCCATACAGACAAATCCTCCATACAGACAAACCCTCCATACAGACAAACCCTCCATACAGACAAACACTCCATACATACAAACACTCCATACAGACAAACCCTCCATACAGACAAACAGACAAACACTCCATACAGACAAACCCTCCATACAGACAAACACTCCATACAGACAAACACTCCATACAGACAAACCCTCCATACAAACAAACACTCCATACAGACAAACACTCCATACAGACAAATCCTCCATACAGACAAACCCTCCATACAGACAAACCCTCCATACAGACAAACCCTCCATACAGACAAACACTCCATACATACAAACACTCCATACAGACAAACACTCCAGACTGCAGAATATACAGACAAACACTCCATACAGACAAACACTCCATACAGACAAACCCTCCATACAGACAAACCCTCCATACAGACAAACCCTCCATACAGACAAACACTCCATACAGACAAACCCTCCATACACACTCCATACAGACAAACCCTCCAGACTGCAGAATATACAGACAAACCCTCCAGACTGCAGAACATACAGACAAACCCTCCATACAGACAAACCCTCCATACAGACAAACACTTCCTTCAAACAAATTCAAAGGTCTCCGCCTGACGACTCCCTGCAGTGTGTCAATTATTCAGGGAAACCAAAATCCTAATGAGCGCCAGCAGGCCGTGAAGCGTGACGACAAAACGTAACGTGCGTCACCAACCGTCATAGATCCTCATAAGCCCCCGCATGCAAAGACCACTGAAGTAATTTCTAATAAAATCTTTAAACAAGCCGCGAACATGCACTGCAGCAGCAGATTGTCTGTAAATTGCGTAAGAGGTATTGTAACCAGCAATGAGAAATGTAATGTTTGTATGTAACGTGTGTTACAGAGAAAGACGCATAGATCCTCATTAGCTCCTGCAAACTGCGTGAGAACTATACGGCTCGGGAAGTTCCCCGCGTTGCCTAGCAGCGTCGGCGCGTCAGGCGCCATCTTATGAGGATACCATAGTCATGAGATAGTAGCGAAATAGTGTTTCAACACGTTTTTCTTCATTTTTCTTCCTCTTTGGAAACCAACAGAAACAGATTCTGGTGAGCGGTTTCCTACAGTGATGGCAAGATTTGCTGTTATCGCTTTTAGCACAACATGACTTTCCTGACATTACAATAACAGCGATTTCGCTATGAGCGAATAGTCCCGTATCCTCACAAGATGGCCGCCACTACTGGCATGATGACGTCAGCTTCCCGGACCCTATTGTAATCGGCAAAGAGAACAATGTCACGTGTGTTACGGAACACCAGGCGTAGGTATTCATAATCCCCGGCATGCAAGTTCTAATGTAACCAACAAGAGAACAATGTCACGTGTGTTACGGAACACCAGGCGTAGGTATTCATAATCCCCGGCATGCAAGTTCTAATGTAACCAACAAGAAAACAATGTCACGTGTGTTACGGAACATCAGGCGTAGGTATTCATAATCCCCGGCATGCAAGTTCTAATGTAAGCAACAAGAGAACAATGTCACGTGTGTTACGGAACACCAGGCGTAGGTATTTATAATCCCCGGCATGCAAGTTCTAATGTAACCAACAAAAGAACAATGTCACGTGTGTTACGGAACACCAGGCGTAGGTATTCATAATCCCCGGCATGCAAGTTCTAATGTAACCAACAAGAGAACAATGTCACGTGTGTTACGGAACACCAGGCGTAGGTATTCATAATCCCCGGCATGCAAGTTCTAATGTAAGCAACAAGAGAACAATGTCACGTGTGTTACGGAACACCAGGCGTAGGTATTCATAATCCCCGGCATGCAAGTTCTAATGTAAGCAACAAGAGAACAATGTCACGTGTGTTACGGAACACCAGGCTAGGTATTCATAATCCCCGGCATGCAAGATCTAATGTAAGCAACAAGAGAACAATGTCACGTGTGTTACGGAACACCAGGCGTAGGTATTCATAATCCCCGGCATGCAAGATCTAATGTAACCAACAAGAGAAACATGAAAAACGCTTTTGCAAGAAGCATAGGTCCTCATGAGCCCCCGCGAATGCGGGGGTCCATGAGGATCTACGCTTCTTGCAAACGGTCCACGGCGGCTCGCCATCATAAATACTTAATTCGCTGGTCGTTTTCACAGCTGCGTGCGCGGAGAAGCCATTGTGATTTGATGTGAATGCCTCTCCCATGACGCACGGTGTTTCTGTTGCAAAGTCATGATTACACTACTTTCATTTGAAGACCGACTGCACCATTACCCAACCCCCCCGCGCCCCACCTGAGGAACAAAGATTTAAATTAGACTTGCTGGGGAATCAGTAGATGTTTATGACAGCTTGCGATCAATTTCTTTTTACAGTTGGAGTCGAACTGTTCAGGCGGTTTGCGGGGGGGGGGGGGGGGGGGGGGGGGAATCAAAAACAACAACAACAAAAAAGCAGGAAAAAGAAGAAGAAAAAAACGGTGAAAAGAAGGAGTATCATTTTGTGTGTGTGTGTGTGTGTGTGTGTGTGTGTGTGTGTGTGTGTGTGTGTGTGTGTGTGTGTGTGTGTGTGTGTGTGTGTGCATGTTTAGAACTTACTAGAACCATAAGAAAAAAGTGGCAACAATTAGAGGTTACCTGTCCCCTAAAAACACCACTACAGTTCCATAAATACACAGACAGACAGACTACTCCACCACTACAGTTCCATAAATACAGACAGATAGACTACCCCACCACTACAGTTCCATAAATACACAGACAGACAGACTACCCACCACTACAGTTCCATAAATACACAGACAGACAGACTACCCCACCACTACAGTTCCATAAATACACAGACAGATAGACTACCCCACCACTACAGTTCCATAAATACACAGACAGATAGACTACCCCACCACTACAGTTCCATAAATACACAGACAGACAGACTACCCCACCACTACAGTTCCATAAATACACAGACAGACAGACTACCCCACCACTACAGTTCCATAAATACACAGACAGATAGACTACCCCACCACTACAGTTCCATAAATACACAGACAGACAGACTACCCCACCACTACAGTTCCATAAATACACAGACAGATAGACTACCCCACCACTACAGTTCCATAAATACACAGACAGATAGACTACCCCACCACTACAGTTCCATAAATACACAGACAGATAGACTACCCCAGTAGCAACGCGTCTTCGGGCCCACTGCGGCCGTTGAGGGCCTTAGGCCCTTTGCTTACTGGGTATGACAGATCAAGTGTCGTGCCAGAACAGTTCTGACGCCATCCGGGCTTGAACTATCAAGGTCGATCCATATGGTGTGTCCGGACTTAATCTGCTCTGTGAAAAGACAGTGTGTCCAATTTCAGGACAAGGAAGGTTTTCACTGCGTAATACAAGGACACTCTCGCTTTCGCCAAGACGGAACGACTGTCTTTGTCTTCACAGGACAATAAGGGGTCAAGTCGTCATAGGTTATGTTAACACCTTTATCGCTACTGGTTTCGTGTTTCCTACTTTCACATCCTGTCCTAGGAAATGGATCCTACCTTCAGTTTACAATCGACAACAGAGAGATAAATCAGCCAAAATACCCGCAAAAAAACCCAGGCAGCTCTTGAAGCCGGATACCCTAGAGAATCGTAAACTAAACACCCGGGTGACCACCTCCATTTGAGGATGCAAACAAAGTGAAGGCTTCCGGCACGATTTGAAATACAGAATTCTGACCCAAAAGGTGAAGGCCAAGTGTATAAAATGTAAACGAATTCCCAAGAAAGAAAGAAACACGCTTAGAAAGGGAAAGGACAACACAAACGTGTTGTCCTTCTTCTCAGTAGCAAGCGCGCTTCTTTCTTTCATGGGAAATTGTTGGCAGTCACCTTTCTTTCCATTCTGCCCCACAATCTGGGGATGCTGCTGGACGCGATGTGACGTTGAAACGGGCCCAACATGGACAGCAGACTTTGCTGACAACTCATTCAGCCCGACGCACGTATTTCCCAAATTTCTGAGGCGTCATCAAACGACTATGTACCTGTTGCAGGAGATGGATCGACCATGATAATTCAATGGTAGTGCCAGATAAGCTTGGCACCGACAGGCGCCAAGCTAATCTGGCACTACCCTTGAATTATCATGGTCGATCCATGTCCTGCTGCAGAATGAGATAAGGAATTCGGCCGCAAGCGAGTTGGAGAGTCCGAAATAGCTCAGGCGTCGGAGCAGGGGAGCGAAGGGAATCGCGGGTCGTGGGTTCGAATCCCCGTCCCGGCCCCGGTAGCTGGACTCGCAATCCAGGGAGAAAAGACGGGCATGTTCAATAGCATGTCCGTTGAAAGGTCCTGGTAAATCAAAGTGGCACAGTTGGAGTGCGCCTGAGTTGATCAGTGTTCAGGTCGTACTCACCCGAACTAACCAAGCAAGTTAGATATGGCACCGCTTTTTTTTCTTTTTTTTTTTTTCCTGACGTTCAGGCAGCATATCACATTTTGCAAAGTAAACGACTCCGCTTATAATAACCTTCGGATATACCAACTACACAATCTGGTCCTCGGACACTTTCAACAAATTGTGTGGTAATTATCCTTTCTGAGCGAATCTCATTCTTTGTGGCGATTTTCTGCGGGTTCAGTGTACACGAGTGGTAGGCAGGTTTCTGCTCTGGCGGATTGCCGTAACAGATTCTAGCTCAGGACTGAAATCCTCACATTTTGAAGTTGCCCTCTGAAGGACTGTATTACAATTCTAGAGACAGATCGAGCATGCTAGTTCAACGGTGGTGCCAGAATAGCTTGGCGCCTACGGGCGCCAAGCTATTCTGGCACCACCTTTGAACTATCACGCTCGATCGATCTCTTGCTGTGGTGTGTCGGGGCTGAGTTAACCCTTTGTTCTATCGGACCTTCACCGCGCTAACATCAGGCACTGACGTAATGCCTTCCAAAGAAGCCCCCCACCTGGGTCTGCCCTGGGGGACTTGGGTGGGGTTAACTACTTTTTATTTCCCAGGGTCACCCTGGTCAGCCCCATAGGGTGGGTTTTCCCCTCTATTCTGGGGCGTGTGTTTGGCAGTCTACCCTATGTCCACTCACCTGTATTTTCCTTTTTTAAACTCTCCCTACTGTCTGCGCTGCCTGTAGCTCTTGATATTGGATGTGTGTTGCTAAATGGTCTTGGCTTTATTTAGGCCCCATGTCGTAGGTTTATTTAGCGTATTAGACCGGCTGGCGACATACATTCAATGTGCTGTTTAGTGGGTTGTTTTTTTTGGGTTTTTTGTTTTTTGTTTTTTTTTTCACAAGCAGCGCAGGCACGTCCTGATAAAGTCGCGTTGCTGTCAGGACGTTAAGCAATGTACAATCTACAACCAATCCAAAGAAGTCTCTATTCGCAAGAAGCATAGATTGACATGGGCCCCAGCGAATGCACCAGTACAGTACTGAGAAGGCAGGGGCTGATGTGAATCAATGTTTCTTGCAGCTAGACAGCTTTAGTAAACTAATTGTCTGCACAACCAGGCTGCCCAGTCCATCCGTAACATTAGCACTGCGTGTTCACAACTCATAAATCGTCTCTACTTAAACTGAGCCGGCGTAGGTATACAAGAAACACGGATCCTTACGTGCCTGTGTATTTGTGGCGAACCATGAGGATCTATGCCTATTACGGAAGGCCGGCGTTGGTGCGGGTATCAGTTGGTGCGGGTATCAGTTGCCTCATTCACACCTTTTAACGAGTGTCACAGCTCTGGGAGGCGGCCTGCCTCTTCCCTACCAGTGGCCGTGGGTTTGGTTTCTAAAATCTGTGTCGGTTTAACACCAAGGAACAACCCCCCGCCGACCCAGGCACACGGAGTCAAAGTGCTCTCAGCAAGAGGCATGGATCCTCATGAGCCTCCGCAGCTGCCGGGGCTCATGAGGATCTAAGCGTATTGCAGTTTGATGATGTTCACAGTTTTTCGGCAGTCAAATGATCAACTGCTTACTAGCCGTGGGAGATGGGTCGACCATGATAGTTCAAGGGTGGTGCCAGATTAGCTTGGCGCCTGAAGGCGCCAAGCTAATCTGGCACCTCCCTTGAACTATATCATGGTCGATCCATCTCCTATCTGTGTCTGAAATTCGAATGCGTCATAAAAGCGACGGATTCAATGTCTTGACACTTTGCGGTAAAACTTGAACAATGCAGGTGACGTTGCGTTACTGCCGCAGCCAACAAAAGAAGTCAAAGGTCAGAGGAAGAATGAATGACGGTGTTCAGGGTCAGGTTCCTACATTCCCCGGGAAGGCGATCCCACAACTGGATCACTCACACCAGAAAGGAGACAACGGAACAAAACGACGGAGAGAAATAAAATGTCTAGTTTGTCTTGGCCCAGAATTTGATCTAGCATTGCCATGAAAGTGAAACTCTTGAACGTGAGCCAACAGGGTTCCAGACTATTGTGGTGCATGGTGGGCCAGTATATCTTCCTCAGACCATTATGATATCAATCTTGTCACAGCTGTTCTGGGGCAGCACGGTGCATGTTGTGCCTAGACCAACATGGGTGTTCGTTTGTTGACTTGGAAAAATCTTCTTTTTTTTTTAATTGTAAAGCGAGTCTGTGTTGTTGTTTTCATTGTTTATGTTGTGGTGATGTTGTTGTTGCTGACGGTAGTGGTTACCAACTTGTAGTGGACTCTTAAACTGCGCTTAAAAAGAGGGATGACGACAAGAGAGAGGGGGGGGGGGGCATGAGAAAGAGAGAGAAAGGAGGGGGGGGGGGCAGAAAGAGAGAGAGGGTCGTTTTTGTCCAAGGATAATGGCTTCCGCTATAGTTTTGTCCCTTCACGCTGACCTTGGAAATCTAACTATTGAAGAGAAAAAACCAACAAAGTTCAGCAACAAACGTGGGAGAGATTGTCGCAAAAAGAGAGCGTTGTGATTTGTGTCGCGGTTTCTTTACACAATCTTGTGCACGCGTGACGCTCATTCCTCAAGAACACAAATCAACATATATGTAAATGAGGGCGTTTTTACACTGGCTTCGTGCAAGAGTGATGTTCATCCCCGAACAAAGCAAATAAACACAAATGCAAATGAAGCCAGTTTTTGTTTATTGGCCCGTTTGCTATTTAAATGAGCACGTATACGTCAACAGTACTTCAGATGAAATAAGAGATGTCAATCTTTATGAACCCTGCAGTTTCGGGGGTTCATGAGGATCTATGCTTGTTACATAACTGTGTGCGTTGCTCGCTGGGTTCAAGCAGTTAACCCTTTTACTGTAAGCTGTGGCAATTTGTGTTGCTGGAACTGTTACAAATTGTGTTCCTAGAACTGTTACAAATTGTGTTTGCTGGAACTGTTACAAATTGTGTTCCTAGAACTGTTAGAAATTGTGTTGCTGGAACTGTTACAAATTGTGTTGCTGTAACTGTTACAAATTGTGTTGCTGGAACTGTTACAAATTGTGTTCCTAGAACTGTTAGAAATTGTGTTGCTGGAACTGTTACAAATTGTGTTGCTGGAACTGTTACAAATTGTGTTCCTAGAACTGTTACAAATTGTGTTTGCTGGAACTGTTACAAATTGTGTTCCTAGAACTGTTACAAATTGTGTTTGCTGGAACTGTTACAAATTGTGTTGCTGGAACTGTTACAAATTGTGTTTTCTGGAACTGTTACAAATTGTGTTTGCTAGAACTGATACAAATTGTGTTTGCTGGAACTGATACAAATTGTGTTTGCTGGAACTGTTACAAATTGTGTTTGCTGGAACTGTTACAAATTGTGTTGATGGAACTGTTACAAATTGTGTTTGCTGAAACTGTTACAAATTGTGTTGCTGGAACTGTTACAAATTGTGTTTGCTGGAACTGTTACAACTTGTGTTGCTGGAACTGTTACAAATTGTGTTTGCTGGAACTGTTACAAATTGTGTTTGCTAGAACTGATACAAATTGTGTTTGCTGGAACTGTTACAAATTGTGTTTGCTGGAACTGTTACAAATTGTGTTGATGGAACTGTTACAAATTGTGTTTGCTGAAACTGTTACAAATTGTGTTGCTGGAACTGTTACAAATTGTGTTTGCTGGAACTGTTACAACTTGTGTTGCTGGAACTGTTACAAATTGTGTTTGCTGGAACTGTTACAAATTGTGTTTGCTAGAACTGATACAAATTGTGTTTGCTGGAACTGTTACAAATTGTGTTTGCTGGAACTGTTACAAATTGTGTTGATGGAACTGTTACAAATTGTGTTTGCTGAAACTGTTACAAATTGTGTTGCTGGAACTGTTACAAATTGTGTTTGCTGGAACTGTTACAACTTGTGTTGCTGGAACTGTTACAAATTGTGTTTGCTGGAACTGTTACAAATTGTGTTTGCTGGAACTGTTACAAATTGTGTTGCTGAAACTGTTAGAAATTGTGTTGCAGGAACTGTTACAAATTGTGTTTCTGGAACTGTTACAAATTGTGTTGCTGGAACTGTTACAAATTGTGTTTGCTGGAACTGTTACAAATTGTGTTTGCTGAAACTGTTACAAATTCAACAATCAAGCACTAAACTCAAGCCATCAGAGAAACATGGATACAAAGTCGTGTCAACAAGAGGCATAGATCCTCATGAGCCCCCGCAATAGCGGGGGCTCATTAGGATCTATGTTCTTGCACTTCGATCGCGTTGACCTATTCAGTGAAGGGGTTACAAGAAAACGTTTTGCAAGTCGTATTTAAAATTGTTGCTGGTTGTTTATGGAGGCCACTTCCAGCCATAAAATTTTAAATTTCAGCCAGAAACCAGAAACCTCTGGCAAATAAAAACAACGTATAGAAAGAAACAGGAGACGTCTAGTCACAGTTTTAAATGCAGCATCGACATGACCGACTTGAAATGACCAAAACGTGTCTAGACTTAACCACAACAACCTTTTTCTCTGAGAAAAAAAAAACCACGAAGATATTGTGGGTCTTATATACATTTTCAGGCCACACGTGCGTACTTCAAGGCCCACTACCACCGTAACTGTTCAAAGATACACTTCTGTAACAGATGGTTACGAAACGCGACAGACAGGTCTAGTTATGGTTCATTTAGACACAGGACAATCCAGTTCAGCACAGGCCGTCTTATTATCAAGTAATTTGACAATGACTGCACCCCGTTTTATAAATACAACGCTTTCAGTACGAGAAACAACTATAAATAGATTGACACGCTAACGGCTGGGCAGAATAAATAAGTGCGATTACGCGTGTCTTTTTGCTGCGTGTCCCAACTGCTGTTAAAGTTGATTATGTGTGTCGACAATGCATAACAAACACAAATGGTGCTGAAATGTGTCTTCAAATTTACGCGTAATGGTACTTTAACATTAGGAACTTTTCGAGGAGGAAAAGGCACACGTTTTGACATGTCAGATTCAAAGTCAGATTCACAGTCAGATTCACAGTCAGATTCACAGTCAGATTCACAGCTTGTGAGTTAAAACACGTGGGTACTCATCGTCACAAACCAGGTTTTTAGTTTACAAGCCGAATTGAAACTGTGAGGTGGTCCGAGTTGACACTTCACGTCAAGACTTTCTCCTGGGGAGTTTTAACGGCAGATTTTATTTTGTGACGTGGAACACGTGTGTACTTCACTCCAAAACGTGTGTTTCAAGAGGTTGGACATTGTAACCCCTTTGTGCACGAAGCCACGGATACTACAGTACCCACTACAATACCCACTACAGTACCCACTACAGTACCTACTACAGTACCTCTACAGTCGAGGTGAACCCTAGCACTTCTACCAAAAAACGCTGCCGACAGCCAAAGGGTTAACCTTGTAAAATGTGAGTGAAAAACCCTGCAAGCAGAAGGCCCCGGGCCCCGCACCAGCCCTACTCAGCCCGAGTACAGATGTGTGCCCTCACCACGTCAGGCCACGGGTCACTGTCGGTACGAGTGCCTGTTGATCGCCGGAAAAATCGAAGAGACTGTGAAGGTGACCAGGTATGACTGTAAAGGTGACCAGATATGACTGTAAAGGTGACCAGGTATGACTGTAAAGGTGACCAGGTATGACCAGAGAGAGAGAGAGAGAGAGGGAGAGAGAGAGAGAGCGAGAGAGAGAGAGGGAGAGAGAGAGCGAGAGAGAGAGCGAGAGAGAGAGAGGGAGAGAGAGAGAACGAGAGAGGGAGAGAGAGAGGGAGAGAGAGCGAGAGAGAGAGAGAGAGAGAGAGAGAGACAATGATCCTTTATTTGACAATGACAATGATCCTTTATTTGACAACGGTAAAAGTTTTGGGGCGGTCCGTGGCGCAGTGGTTAAGGCGCCTGCCACCAATGCCAAGGGTGCGAGGTTCGATACCGGGTTCCGGCGTTAGACTTTTCTCCTCTGGTAAGTGTCACCGTTAATTCGGGCGGACCGTCGGGGGTTCTTTCTCCGGGTACTCCGGTTCTTACACCCCCCCCCCCCACCCCCCCACCCCCCACGCTTTGGTACCGGTCTCAGGCCACTTTACAAATTTCAAATACAAGTGATCAAAAATCTCTGTAACTTCAGTAGCTGACTGGCCCTTCGTTTGTCTTGTGTACTGTGTTTGTACTGTGCTTGTCTTAAATGGCGTAAATCCGTGTCTGTTTCGTGAGTGTGTGTGTGTTGGGTTTCAGGCGCGGCGCTTTGAGTCGATTTCCCCAAAATTGAGAAAAAGCGCCTATATAATAACGGTATTATTATTATTATTATTAAAAGTTTTGGTAGTAACAACCATTTTTCGAACTTGCCGTTGCTAATCTACTGATTACAGAGTTACTATCGTACTAATTGTTTTCTACTACTAAGAAGGGAAAAAAAATTACATGACACAGCACAAGCCAAGAATGAAAAAAATAATAATAATAATAATAATGTTGGGGGGAAGTGACATAGGAATTACCAACTGTACTGGTCGGGCATAATGACATGTTGTGAGGTTTAATTAAAATAATATAATAAGAATACACACAACCTAATACGCATACATAACGCACGCACATTTGAGCACGCCACTCTCTATCTCTAATATACACGTGCGCACACGCACACACGCACAACGCGAGAGAGAGAGATAGAGAGAGAGAGAGAGACGGAGAGAGAGAGAGAGAGAGAGAGAGAGAGAGAGAGAGAGAGAGAGAGAGAGAGAGATCATATTTATTATTTATAATGTCACTATCGGTTTCCCCGTCCTGACAGAAGAATGGCGACCGGAACATAATGAGGTGGCTTATTGTCCGCCCAGCCAACCAGAAAATGAAAATTTAATACAATTCAGGGGAGGCGATTCCCTTCGCAGAACTGAGAATAAAGCGCCCTTTGCTTGCCAAAACACAAAACCTTTCCAGAAAAATACGGCCGTTGTAATACGTCACCACTCGCCGGCACGTCATCCCACACCTGACTGAACGTCTAGGCGAAAGGCAGTAGGTCTATTTGTGTGAAACGCAAGATTTAGTGGTACTACAATGAAAACCTTGCTTTTCACAAAATGCACGTACTCATTGACTTCACACGGCAGGTCCGTTTCCTCCTCTGCGTTGGGAACTTAGATGTACAATGAGCAAGCAAGAGGCATAGATCCTCATGAGTCCCCGCGGATGCGGGGACTCATGAGGATCTATGCCTCTTGCAGATGGATCCATGTGCATCTATGCCTGTCGTGGACCTGTGGGTGTCGTGCGTTTGGTGACTGCAACCACTGGACACAAAGTTTCTGGCACAATAGGTTTCCCAGCACTGTGCAATGTTCGATCTTTTGGCGATCTTTGTGCGCACATACCTTCAGACATTGGAAAGACCTCTCACTTTTCCAGCGCGCAATAGGGGCTCGGGAAGCTGACGTCATCACGCCAGTCGTGGCGGCCATCTTGTGAGGATACGGGACTAAGCGCTCACAGCGAAATCGCTGTTTTTTTGTAATGTCAGGAAAGTCCTGACGTACTAAAAGCAATAACGGCAAGTCTTGCCATCACTGTAATGATGACTATGGTATCCTCTTAAGATGGCGGCTGATACGCCGACGTTGCTAGGCAACGCAGGGAACTTCCCGAGCCGTATTCGAGCAAGCCATTATGTTGACGCACAGCGCGCGACAACCTTTTCATTTAAAATTGTTCTCCAATGCAGTTATAATTATTATTCTAAGCAAGAAGACATTCACCCTAACACAAGGACAGGACGGAGTGGCCTAAACAAGGACAGGACGGAGTGACCTAAATGTGATTGCACGACATTGAATTACATCAGCAAACCATCAGTTCGACTAACTCTCCAGCAAAGATGTCAACCCACCAACCCACCCACTGCCCTTTAAAACAAGCATGCAGCCAGTCAAAGAATGTGTATTCTGCTGCAGTTAGTTGTGCTGTTCCAGTGTCCTTGTGGGGCTAATCTTGCGGAAGTATAGAAAACGAAAAGAAAATGTGGCCTAAATACAGCTCCCCCCCCCCCCTCTCCCCAACCCTCCTCACTGCATTCCATTATAGTTTTGTTTAACTTGTCAATGAGCGACTTAGCTCACTGTTGCTGCCGCTAGGTGGCGTAAACACAGTAGGAGCTAAACTCGACATTCTCAGTGTTTTAGTTGATCCCTGTCCGTGCACATTATCTTGGGTCCTCGCGACATACTGCATGCCACGGGTATGTCGTTTTTATCTTCACAGGCTTTCGTTTTCATCTGGTATATCGCACAGTAGGATTAGTTAATGTGGTTTACTGCGCTTAGCGTGTCCGGGTCCTATGTCATCCAATCGGGCACCGAGCTTAGGAGCGATATACCTGCGGCCTGTAGTGTAGCGCGAGTACTGAAGCCTATGCACACGAACAGCTATCACCTAAGACACCGAGAATACAGACTTTTCAGTCCCCTTATGAGAGCAGCGACACCGCACGGCAGCAGGAGAAGACAATTATTTTCAGCTAAGTCGACCATTGCGCCCTTAAAAGCACGGGCAGTTAACTCATTCGAGACGTGCCGCCTCCGGATACGCGGCTTATGCCGCGTGTCTGGAGGCGGCACGTCTCGAATGAATTACGCACTGACTCAATTTGCCCAAGATCACTCCTGAGTCCAGCAAGACAGAAGAACCTCATGAACACTTGTAGTCCACGTCAGTGTCCACTGACACGGCTCATCATCTTGTTTGCCTAATGCGGTTGAAAGAATAACCCCTTTAGTGTCGGGACAGTGAACTCGTGCCAACCACAAGCATACAGACCCTCATAAATACTTGTCTTCTATGCCACTGTGATACAGTTTGAATTTGAGATCAATTGAGGCTGTGCGACACACTAAGAATAGCAGAGAACAGAGAGTAATGGCGGGAGCTGGTTGTCAGGTCATCAGTGGTGCCCCAACGGTCGGCAAGACTACGGGTGAGAGAGAGAGAGAGAGAGAGAGAGAGAGAGAGAGAGAGAGAGAGAGAGAGAGAGAGAGAGAGAGAGAGAGAGAGAGAGAGAGAGAGAGAGAGAGAGAGAGAGAGAGAGAGAGAGAGAGACAGAGACAGAGAGAGAGAGAGAGAGAGAGAGAGAGAGAGAGAGAGAGAGAGCCAGAGAGAGAGAGAGAGAGAGAGAGAGAGAGAGAGAGACAGACAGATAGACAGATAGATAGATAGATAGATAGATAGATAGATAGATAGATAGATAGATAGATAGATAGATAGATAGATAGATAGATAGATATAGATAGATATACTTGTAGGCGTGGGGGCCCAATAGAATCCCCGACGCATTGCTGGTCCGTGCTGTAACCATGCTCCTCTGACGACGCACATTCTTCCACGATGACTTTACAATAATTTGACAAACATGTTGTTGAGGCCACTATGAGAGTAAAGGGATTAACCCCTTCATCGCAAAGAAAGTGAGCACGATCTAACTGCAAGAGACACAGGTCATCATGCGGATCTGTAGTGGCTCTAGTTCAAACCATTGTGTATCTAACGGATCTGTAGTGACTCTAGTTCAAACCATTGTAACCATTGTAACCATTGTGTATCTATGTTTTCTTGAACGGATGAGGTAGACATTCGAAGACGATTCAAAAACCCATCTTGTGGCCACTAGGTGTGAAGGGATTAATCCGCCACTGCCACCACAACTCAGGCCATTACCTCCCCTTGATGTTCCCACGTTGACGTCCTTAATTTCTCGGCGGGGTAGATAACCCAGGGCAGCTTAGCACCAGCTCTCCAACTGTTCTTCAAGTCAGTCTGGGGAGGTCCTCTTAGCAGCAGGGGAGGTAGCGGCCATTCACGCGCAGACTTAAACCCCGATAACTAGATCAATTGGACCAATATGAATGGAAGTGAACGACGGCAAAAAGCATAGATTCTCATGAGCACCTGCGACTGCAGGGGCTCATGAGAATCTATGCCTTTTTACAGATGTTAGGACCTGACAGTGGACACGTGGAACAAATGATAGATGGGAAGCCAGCAGACGTCCTCTCTTGCAGGACAGGAGACGTGAGTCAACAAGGGGAATCTTTGCCAGCGAGAAGCATAGAGGCTCATGGGGATCTATGCCTCTTGCAGAAAAACCGATTGATCCTTGGGGCACAAGGAATACCTTGATAACAAGTGTAACGACAATTAGCTGTGGGGAGAGAAAGGTCACGGGTGTTATTGCGGTAGATCTGCGTGTGGTACAAAGATCGAGAGCGGTTAAATGAAAGTCGAATTGGAATTAAAAGTCGGTATCGATTGTTTTATTAACGATTAACCCTTCAGCTGCCAGGAAAATGTCATACTAGCGCACGAGGAAACCACAAGAAAATAAATACTTGCCCGTCTTGCTGTAAACAGCCTCATGGAACAGCGACCTAAAGCTCAATGAAAGCTGGCCAGGTGGCCCCACGTTAGACTGATCTTCAATGTGCTGCGACCCACAGCTCAATGAAAGCTGGCCAGGCGGCCCCACTTAGACTGATCTTCAATGTCCTGCGACCCACAGCTCAATGAAAGCTGGCCAGGCGGCCCAACGTTAATAATAATAATAATAATTAAGGTATTTATAATGCGCTTATCTTATAATATTTATAACTCTAAGCGCGCACTCACAACTCGCACACGCATGCGCACGCTTTAGACAATGACTCACGTACCACAAATAGTGAAATACATTACGACAGTCTGCTTAGGGTGGGGAGTGTGGTGGTATAGTGCTAGAACTGTCGAAAGAGGTGAGTTTTGAGGGCGGACTGGAAGGAGGAGAGAGAGTGTTTCTGACGGAGAGAGAGTGGGAGAGTGTTCCAGGTGGATGGACCGTATACTGAGAAGGAGCGAGGGCCGAAAGTGCTGAGTTTGGTGCGGGGGACGTGAAGGCGGCGAGGGTCGGAGGGGGAGCGGGGAGGAGTGTAGGGGTGAAGTAAGTTTGAGAGATAGGCAGGAGCGCAGTTGTTCAGGGATTTGTAGCAGAGAGACAGAATCTTGTATTGGATGCGTTGGGCGATGGGAAGCCAGTGAAGGAGTTTGAGCAGGGGAGGGATCTTCAATGTGTTGCGACGTGAACACACCACCCACCTTCAAGCGGCTTAGAACCTAACGAGTCCTGGCAGATTTTGGGACTAATTAAATATTCTTTACATATTGCTGACAGTATACATCCCTGTCTCTCACATTTGACTCGTTTTTTTAAAACAAAATTTGTGTCCGCTGACATCGCAGGGGTTAACACTCTGTCAACAAGGGAGAGTATCTCACGCTGAAAGTCGCTCTGTCAACAGGGGAGATAATCTCACGCTGAAAGTCGCTCTGTCAACAGGGGAGAGTATCTCACGCTGAAAGTAGCTCTGTCAACAGGGGAGAGTATCTCACGCTGAAAGTCGCTCTGTCAACAGGGGAGAGTATCTCACGCTGAAAGTCGCTCTGTCAACAGGGGAGAGTATCTCACGCTGAATGTCACTCTGTCAAAAGGAGAGAGTATCTCACGCTGAAAGTCGCTCTGTCAACAGGGGAGAGTATCTCACGCTGAAAGTCACTCTGTCAAAAGGAGAGAGTATCTCACGCTGAAAGTCGCTCTGTCAACAGGGGAGAGTATCTCACGCTGAAAGTCGCTCTGTCAAAAGGAGAGAGTATCTCACGCTGAAAGTCGCTCTGTCAAAAGGAGAGAGTATCTCACGCTGAAAGTCGCTCTGTCAACAGGGGAGAGTATCTCACGCTCAAAAGTCGCTCTGTCAAAAGGAGAGAGTATCTCACGCTGAAAGTCGCTCTGTCAACAGGGGAGAGTATCTCACGCTGAAAGTCACTCTGTCAACAGGGGAGAGTATCTCACGCTGAAAGTCACTCTGTCAACAGGGGAGAGTATCTCACGCTGAAAGTCGCTCTGTCAACAGTGGAGAGTATCTCACGCTGAAAGTCGCTCTGTCAACAGGGGAGAGTATCTCACGCTGAACGTCACTCTGTCAACAGGGGAGAGTATCTCACGCTGAAAGTCACTCTGTCAACAGGGGAGAGTATCTCACGAGCCTGACAGCAAAGCACAGTCAGTACACTTTACATTCGATTGAAATCACTGATCACAATAACCCAGCAAGCAAAGGTCCTCCGGCCCACGACGGCGGCCATCATGAACCCGAAGACATTTTTGCAACTGGGGAATTTTCACGCCAGCAATTTCTGTCCAATCAAGTACCGTATTGCAGTGCGCACAGGCACTCAAACTCGTCGGAAAAGACGCCATGCTGGTAATGCTATACAAACAAGGACATCTAAATATAACTCCTACAAGAGGCAGTCGTGCCTGATTAGCTCGCCAGTAAAAGAGGTAGGCCCCACTGTTGTGTTAATCTGCAGTGAACGTCAAGTGCCACTGACCACACAGGGTTTGAGGTCAAACAGGTGCGTAGCCTCCTGGGAGTTGAAATATGTTAATTCTTTAACGCCTTCCACGCCGCATGATGTTTGTTTCTTAAATCTGTTTTCGTTGAATGATATAAACCCACCAACGTCCGCGGAACGTGGATACACATTAATCCCAGCAGGAGGCGTAGATCCTCATGAGCCCCCGTAGTCGCGGGGGCTCATGAGGATCTATGCCTCTTGCAGTTGGATCGTGATCACTTTTTTTTCTTGACCCAGTTAGCCCCTACACACCACAGCAGGAGATGGATCGACCATGATAATTCAAGGGTAGTGCCAGATAAGCTTGACGCCTGACGGCGTCAAGCTTATCTGGCACTACCCTTGAATTATCATGGTCGATCCATCTCCCACAACTGGTACAGTGTCGTCAAGTGACACCCCCAGAATCTGGGAATGCGGCATTCGGGTTAACTCATTTGGGACGTGTCGTAGACGGATACGCGACGAATAGCCAGCTCGTCTCCAATGAGTTAAGTCCCATCAGGCTGTGCAGACCATCTGATGGCGGCTTATCTGGTGGCTGTCCTGACCATCGTGAAATAAATTATTTTTCCCGCACAGGGGGTCCGGCGTGACAGTCGGTGACCTGACAACTGACAGTGCGTGTATGATATTCTGTGCGTTTGGACATACAGACATTATATGTGTATGCCTGTTTGTAATATTGGACCTAGCAACAGTATTATGTCCTATGAAAGCTCAAGATGGCAAGGTCAGTTTTGCGAGAAGCAACATTTTCACTGCATGGCAGGTCCTGTCTCGCTTTTCACAAAGATGGACTTTGCCTTCACAGGGTAGAAAATGTCTGACTGTTGTGGACGATACTTTACACAAGGTAGAAAATGTCTGACTGTATAGACAATACTTTACACAAGGTAGAAAATGTCTGACTGTATAGACAATACTTTACACAAGGTAGAAAATGTTTGACTGTATAGACAATACACATGTTCCACGCTAATCCCGCACGAGCCGAGCGCACCCCTTGATGCGAGCAGCTAATTCCAGACACCCGAACTGAGGACTAACCCGACACCCTTTCATGTTTATACAGCAAATTAACACCGACAACGGATGGGCCTTATCGGGTGGATATTAACTCAACTGAATTGCTGAAAATTCTCCTAAGAAAATGTCCACTTTCAGTCGGCGACAGCCGTAGGTCCTCATGAACCCCCGGAGACTTATCTAACGAATATTAACTCAACTCGTCTTGACACAATGGTTGTCTCCCTCGATTCGCTACCGCTGATAGCGATGTGTGTGGGGGGGGGGGGGAGGGGAGGGGGGGGGGTGCTGACAGCGGTAGCGAATCGAGGGAGTCAATCAGAGTGTTGTCTTACGGAGAAGAAACTAACTGTATCGTGTCGTAAGAAACGACATCTTTCGGAACAGGCCACAGATCTTCACTGATGGGCTCCGGAAGGTGGTTCTCCTCGCCGGAATACAGCAAAACCCTGTTTTGAGGAACTACATGTTGTGCAAGAAAGAAGTGATTTTACAGACAGGTGCCCGCTCAAGAGAAATGTGAAGGGCACGAGTGTCACCTGTCTTTAACGACCATTGTTATTTAGCTGGCTGTGGCCACTGTACAGGTTTTGAGATGTGTAGTAACCCTTGTAGCCCCGGGACCCTGCAGCAGGAAATGGATTAATCATGGTAATTCAAGGGTAGTGCCAGATGAGCTTGGCGCCTGAAGGCACCAAGCTTATCTGGCACTACCCTTGAATTATCATGATCAATCCATCTCCAGCAACTGGTACTTAGTCGTTAGGCAACACCTCCACAATTTGAGAAATGGGACCTGGGGACTATAGGGTTAAGCAATGTCTTGGTTTTTAACAAAAATGTAAACCCTAAGACGTTGTCAGATTTCTGCAGGAGGTAAAGATTGATTAGACATCTCTTAGACACCTCTGTCGTCATCATTATCATCATTATGACATAACGCTGGCGCTCCTGAGGGTGTATACCCATTGCTTGTACCATCTCACGACCTGCATGATGTGTTGTTGACAGCATTTGTAGCTGTGCGTCTCAGGTGGACATGATCAGGGATGGGGTGGGGGGGGGGGGGGGATTCCATCTCTCAGTGTATAAAGTCAAGCTTAAATCCCGTGATCTGTTAAAAACTCAAAAACCACCAATGCGACACTCAGTCACAGGACGAAATTACTTAGACCTCCTCCACATGAACAGCAAATACTAAAGTCAGTAAACTAACCTAAACACTATCAGCAAGAGATATATAGATTCTGGCGAGACCCTGCAACCGCAGAGCACCACGATGCTCTATTTCCTCTGCAATCAACACAGGGCTGGTCGGCCCACGATGCTCTATTTCCTCTGCAATCAACACAGGGCTGATCGGCCCACGATGCTCTATTTCCTCTGCAATCAACACAGGCCTGGTCGAACGTTTGCGGTTTCAATTATCCATGTATCAGGACAGCGTACTTGAATCCTCGAAGACAACAGACAAACAAGAGATAGAGTCCGAAATAGCTCAGGCGGTTAAGCGTCGGAGCAAGAAAGCGAAGGGAATCGCCGGTTCGTGGGTTCGAATCCCCGTCCCGGCCCCGGTAGCTGGACTCACAATCCAGGGGGAAAAAAGACGGGCTTGTTCAATAGCATGTCCGTTGAAAGGATCCTGGTAAATCAAAGTGGCACAGTTGCAGTACGCCTGAATTGATCAGTGTTCAGGTCGTACTCCACAGGCAATAGATTTCTCTGTCCCCCATAACCCGCCCGTCAGGGCCGTCCATTATCACTTCGGTGCCGTGGACGTCAAACCCGGAACTAACCAACCAGACAAGAGATCTAGATTCCCATCAGCCCCTGCGCCTACACCAGTACTGCGACCACAGGGGCTCCTCTTGACGCCGGAAGCTAAATGGTTAACTTGACCCTTTTAGCGACGGATCCGTAAAGCAGGAGATGGCTTGACCATGATAATTCAAGGGTATTGCCATATTAGCTTGGCGCCTTCAGGCGCCAAGCTAATCTGGCAATATCCTTGAACTGTCATGGTCAAGCCAACTCCTGCAGCTGGTCCACAGTCGTTAGGCAACACCTCTGAATTTTGAGAAATGGGACCTTGGGGCTGGAAGGGTTGAGGTTTGCGTTTGAAACACTCCAATCCTGGGCTTTAGACGAGCAAACATGGTGCACCTCACACGCGACGCTGGCTTATTGGAGAAGCACAAGTTGTCACCAGACACCGAGTCAAGGCGTTTAACAAATTAAGCTCAACAAGCAAACACTGATCGGCAACAATAACCTTTGTGACAGTTTGTAGTCCAACTCAGCGGTGCCACTAACGCTCCGAATTAGTTCAAACTCAAATGGTCAAAATCGTAGATCGATTTGTACCATAGGAGCCGACGTTTTATCCCCAGTTGGCGAAGGAAATGTGGAGTACAAGTTTAATAATAATAATAATTACGGTATTTATAATGCGCTTATCTTATAATGATTATAACTCTTAGCGCGCACTCACAACTCGCACACGCATGCGCACGCTTTAGACAACGACTCACGTACCACAAATACATTACAACAGTCAGCTTGGGGTGGGAAGTGGGGTGATGTTATAGTGTTAGAACTGTTGAAAGAGGTGAGTTTTGAGGGCGGACTGGAAGGAGGAGAGAGAGTGTTTCTGACGAAGAGAGTGGGAGGGTGTTCCAGGTGGTTGGACCATAGACGGAGAAGGAGCGGGGGCCGAAAGTGCTGAGTTTGCCACGTGACGGATATAAGACGTGTTTTGTCAGAAAGTCCCAGCCTGCAATAACGCTCCACTGCCCATATTCATGCCAACATCTCACATTCTAACTGACGAGTTCAAAACATTGTGAAAGTAGGCGTACATATCATTTCATCTACATTGTGGAAGTAGGCTTAAGTACATATCATTTCTTCTACATTGTGAAAGTAGGCTTAAGTGCATATCATTTCTTCTACATTGTGAGAGTAGGCTTAAGTACACATCATTAATTTATATTTTCATCTACATTGTGAAAGTAGGATTAAGTACATATCATTTCTTCTACATTGTGCAAGTAGGCTTAAGTACATATCATTTCTTCTACATTGTGAAAGTAGGTTTAAGTACATATCATTTCTTCTACATTGTGAAAGTAGACTTAAGTACACATCATTAATTTATATTTTCATCTACATTGTGAAAGTATGATTAAGTACATATCATTTCATCTTAACCCTTTTAGCCCCAATATCCCATTTCACAAATTTTGGAGGTGTTGGCTAATGACTATGTACCAGTTACAGGAGATGGATTGACCCTGATAATTGAAGGGTAGGGCCAGATTAGCTTGGCGCCTTAAATTATCCTGGTCAATCCATCTGCTGCTGCAGGGACTCGGGGATAAACGGGTTAATATAATTTACGCAAAGAATTCACAGACAGGAAGTCCAGACAACAGACAGGAAGTCCAGACAACAGACAGAAAGTCCAGACAACAGACAGGAAGTCCAGACAACAGACAGTAATTCCAGACAACAGTCAGAAAGTCCAGACAACAGACAGAAAGTCCAGACAACGGACAGGAAGTCCAGACAACAGACAGGAAGTCCAGACAACAGACAGGAAGTTCAGACAACACACAGGAAGTCCAGACAACAGACAGGAAGTCCAGACAACAGACAGGAAGTTCAGACAACAGACAGGAAGTCTAGACAACAGACAGGAAGTCCAGACAACAGACAGGAAGTTCAGACAACAGACAGGAAGTCCAGACAACGGACAGGAAGTCCAGACAACAGACAGAAAGTCCAGACAACAGACAGGAAGTTCAGACAACAGACAGGAAGTCCAGACAACAGTACAATTTTCTGACAGGTCTGTGAACGGATAGAGAGATGTTGCAAGAACAGGATTCACCACACTGCTAACTGATGTTACAAAAACAGAATTAACCACACTACTAACTCATTTCAAGCGCATCCGACTGCAGCACGTCTCAAACATGTTAACCTGTTCAACGCTAGTTGACGCAGACCGAGTTTCTGCATTGTTGGTTAAAGCAGGATTACGTAGAACTCTGAAGACACATTTCAGCACCATTTGTGTTTAGTATGCCTTGTCGGCACACCTAATGAACTTTAACAGCAGTTTGGACACGCAGCAAAGGCACACGCGCAATCGCACTTATTTATTCTGCGCTGGCGTTAGTGTGTCAGTCTATTTTTATCTGTTTATCGCACTGAAAGCGTTGTATTTCTAGAACGGAGCGGAGTCATTCTCAGGTTACTTGATATAAAGACGACGTGCGCTGAACTGGATGGTTCTGTGTCTAAATCAACCATAACTAGACCTGTGTGAAGCGTTTCGTAACCATCTGTTGCAGAAGTGTATTTTTAAACGGTTACGGGAGGTAGTGTGCCTTTAAGTCAACACCAAAATGTCCTAACTTTCACAGGATTCAAAGTGATGTCAGCAAGAGGCATAGATCCTCATGAGCCCCCGCGACTGCGGGGGCTCATGAGGATCTTTACCTCTTGCAGCTGGGCGCTGTTGGGTTTTTCTCGGCGCTGAAGGGGTTAAACACTGTAACTTCGCGGGGGTTACGAGAGAAAATCAGCCCTCTTGGCGTGCGCCTCCGGACAATACAGGGCCGTCTCCAAACTTGAGTGTTTCTCCTCTCAACAAGCACCAGGGACTTTCGATCTTTACCATTGGGGTCTAGAAAAGCCTACATGAGTCACGTCAATATGGAATGCTTGGACACCGAACCGTCAGTTTTTGAAAATCATGCCAAGCAGGAAGCGTAGATTGCCGTGAGTCCCTGCAGGTGTAGAGTTCATGAGACTCTGTGGCTCTTGAGGGGAAAAAGAAAAAGAACAAAAAAAAAACTGCCACACACTATCACAGGAAAAATTAGAGATCCGCTCTGACCTGGGCCCTAAATCCATCCGCCGCTCTCGGGGGGGTACTGTAAGCAACGCGATGTCATCAAACCAACACCCGACATCTGCCACACGCATAGATCCGCATCAGCCCGTGGAACAGAGGTAGGATCAGTGACCCACCTGATTATTCACGTGTATGATTGTACATCCTTGCTCCTATGACGTCGAAAGTCTACAAGATCTAGTTTTCTGACTGTATACAAGCGGAGAATTATTTCTAAGCCATTCGACCCCGAGGCACTACAGCAGGTGATGGATCGACCATGATAATTCAATGGTAGTGTCAGATTAACTTGGCGCCAGAAGCAGGAGATGGATCGACCATGATAATTCAAGGGTAGTGTCAGATTAACTTGGCGCCAGAAGCAGGAGATGGATTGACCATGATAATTCAAGGGTTTTGCCAGATTAGCTTGGCGCCAGAAGCAGGGGATGGATCGACCATGATAATTCAAGGGTAGTGCCAGATTAACTTGGCGCCGTCCATTTATTGTAATCAGTCGTTAGGTGACGCGATTCAGCAAATACGCCCTTAGGATTAACCCCTTCATTGCCGAGAAAAAATGAACAGAATCCAACTGCAAGAGACATAGATCCTCATGAGCCCCCACGACTGCGGGGGCTCATGAGGATCTATGCCTCTTGCTGAGACCAAGTTGCGTGCACGTATCTGGAGCGGTTTTAGCTTTGGCTCATGAAATGAACCAAGGTTTCAGAAAGCGAAATGTAGTGGCAGGGAAAGGGTCAAGTGGGTTAAGGCCGTCCAAACGTTAACACTCTGCTGTCTACCAGAGGCCCAGATTCTCATCAGCCCATGCAGCTCATGAGAATCCACGCAGATCAGTGATAACCCTATTTTCTGTCCATGTCCCACACGCGGCGAAAGTCTTGAGGGTTAGGCCCCTCAGTATACATGCGCTCTCTCTGTTTGTCAGCAAATTATCTACGTCACGTGGGTGGGTGGGGGGGGGGGGAGAGAACGACGGAACGAGAAGGGGGACACAGTCGTCTGAGGTGTCAAAGGGGCAGGGGATCAGAGGGGGGCGGGGGTGTTGAGGGTTGTGGGATAGGAGGGAGGGGGGAGGGGGGTGTGTGCAAAGGACTTAAGCACGGAGGCACAAATGTAGAACATACACCTGCCCAGCAAATTCGTTGAGACTCAAGTGGGGGTCCAGTACGGTGGGTTTTTTTTCCCCCCAGGGGGAGGTCGGTTTTTAAGATCCAAGTCATGACTCACAGTTATCACAAGTGAACTCGTGCCGTAAGGCAGGGACTTAGCGATTTCACGCTGAGACTGAAACATAATTACAAACAAACCGCAAACCGCACAGAGAGAGAGAGAGAGAGAGAGAGAGAGAGAGAGAGAGAGAGAGAGAGAGAGAGAGAGAGAGAGAGAGAGAGAGAGAGAGAGAGAGAGAGAGAGAGAATAATAATATAAAATATATAACAGAAAAATTAATTATGTAATTAGGCGATTATTATTAGCATGGACAACCCATACGGCAGCATGCACTGATTACGATAGCACATGTTCCATACGGATTCTTGTGGTAGATTATGTATCAGCAGACAAGTACTTGAGGAGGCATTTATTGAAAGAGGAGAGGAGCTAGCGTGTGTTATACATGTAGGCAGTTTGTTCCAGAAAGATGCGCCTGAGAAAGATGCACTGGTTTTAAATAGATCTATCCTGGGGCGAGGTGTAATAAAGTTTCCTCTTGAAGTAGAATAACCTGAACTTGCCTTGGTAAAGAGCTTACAAAGAAATTCTGGGTGAATCTCATTTCAGATTTTATACATAACCACACCCTTGTTTAAAAGGTGATGCTTGCTAAGAGGGGGCATTTTCAGTTTTTCAAGTTTTTCGTCAGTTGTCAGGGTTGAATCAGGTAGGATCTGTTTCGCTGCTCTCCGATGCAGGGAGTTAAGCCTCTTGAAGTGTATGTCACCGCTGCCATCCCATATCGTGGACGCATAATCGATGTGGGATTTGACATGTGCATTGTAAAATAACTTGCGGGCATCAACACCAATAATGTACTTCAACTTTGAAGGCATAAAAAAAAAAACATTTCTGGCAACAGTTTTACATACAGCATTTATGTGCGATTGCCACTTCATCTGGTCATCAACAATGACACCAAGAAATCGTTGTTCCGTGACCTAAGAGAGAGAGAGAGAGAGAGAGAGAGAGAGAGAGAGAGAGAGAGAGAGAGAGAGAGAGAGAGAGAGAGAGAGAGAGAGAGAGAGATGAAATGAAATGAAACTTTATTTCTCAAGAGAGAGAGAGAGAGAGAAAGAGAGAGAGATGATGATGATGATGAATCGTTTTTATTCAGGATAAAAAGTTTTAGGCATAGCAATGCCTATTTTCCAAATTGTCCGGCTACTCTACACATATAAAAATACATCAGACGATACAGCAAAAGATAAAACATATATATAAGTAAAAAGACCCATCCCCTTCCCGCCCCCCTCCCCCCTCCTCATCCTCAGAAAAAATAAAATAAATAAAATGAAATAAAATACAAAAACAAATTAAACATATATATATATATATATATATATATATATATATATATATATATATATATATATATATATATATATATATATATATATATATATATATATATATATATTTTACTCGTAATATATATATATATATATATATATATATATATATATATATATATATATATATATATATATATATATATATATATATATATATATATATATATTAGGCCTACTCGTAACAAAGGCGTCGCTCAAAGCCAAAAAATGCACTCAATCCTCCAAGGGACGTAATTTTTCATTAAATTGTGACAATGCTGCACTAATGCCATGGAATTCCAGGCTGGTAAGCTTGCATTGTGTCATCAGGACATCAGATCCACTTTATGACGAATCGCTGCTGAGAACCACGCCGACAAAAAGGTACGCCGGCAGAAAGTAAAACCTCATTTTTAAGACACGCGCCGACACACGACTGACCTACACCTTGTTAAAGCTGAGGTGCAATGAGAAAAACCCGCCCAGCACGTGTTTTAAAAAGACTCTACAGGACCCAGCTTGGGCCCTGCCCCTAAGTGGATTAAATCAGTTCGTAACTCAGTTGACGGAGTTGGCAACTGCGTATCCCGAGCTTGCAAAACTCTCGGGAAACGACAGATCACTTCCTGTTGCACGGAAATCATCGCGATTAGCAGATCGGACAACAGCAGACGATTCTGTGACACTTTGAAACTGACCGGCAGCCACGTATTTTTACGCGCTGGGGACTATGATGGCAGAATGTACGGCTGTACAATCTGTAAGTATGACTCCTGACACTTTGTAGTTGTGAACGAATTTTTTTCAACACCGTCACATACATCCAGTCCAATATAGGCTAATATAAATAAATAAAGAAGCATTGTGATGTACAGCCAACACAGTAAATTGGATGAGAGAGAGAGAGAGAGAGAATCAATGAATCAATGAAACTTTATTTTACAACGGTTTAGGCATTGACATCGTCATCGACACAGCCATTTTACAAACCTGCCGTTGCTAACAACTACAAGACTAACTACAAATATACATACATATAAGTAAACATAATACTTGCAAAGAGATGACAACACTATTCACATAGACAGACATACTCATAGACTCACAGACACCCCCCACCCCACCCACCCCCCTTCACACATAGACAGAGCTAAGTAGTCCAAATGATAATTGAAAAGGATAACAGACTTAATTGGGAATAAATTGGACCCAGCATAAAAAGAAACATATAATACAAGTGGTTGAGTCATCCCTACGAGTGATCCACAAAATATTTGAAGAGACCCTTTTTAAAACAGGCTAGCGAGGAGGCGGATTTTACATGGTCTGGAAGGGCATTCCAGATAAGTGCCCCTGAGAAGGATAAGCTAGTTTTATATAGATCGATCCTTGGTTTTGGGACTATGAAAAGCTTTCTGATGTTTCCAAGCTTGGACTCAGACTTACGGAACAAAGTGGAGATGTACTCAGGTGTTTTGCGTTTCCACACTTTGAACATAAAGATTGCTTTGTTATATTTAAAATGATCTTGAAGTGGCAGGAGACCTGCTTTTGAGAGCTTTTCTTCAGTGCTAAGGTGTTGATCAGGGCAGATTATTTTGGCCGCTCGTCTGTGTAGGGAATTGAGTCTCTTTAAATGGACCTCACTACACCCATCCCATACCGATGACGCGTAATCGATATAAGAACGTATGTGAGCGTTATAAAATAGTTTACGGGTATCTGAATCAGTATAATATTTCAGTTTTGATAACATAAAGAGATTTTTGGCTACTATTTTGCATAAGGCGTCTGTATGAGCTTGCCATTTTAGCTGACTGTCGATTTTAATCCCCAGTACTCGATGTTCATTTACCTGTTCTACCTGACTACCTTTAAGTGAAAGGTTAAGTAATAGAGGCATTATCTGCTGTTTTTGGCGCGTGGCGACTACCATCGATTTCGTTTTGGCTGGATGAACAACCATAGAATTGTTTATACACCAAGCTGATACTTCATGAAGACTTTGTTGTAGGTTGTCGGAAATTACCTGTATATCTTTACTAGTAGTATGAACTGAGGTGTCGTCAGCAAAAAGGTCGCATTGTACATCTTGGCAAGTAATATGTAGAGGCAAATCATTGATAAATAAGCAAAACAGTAGAGGGCCCAGTACAGACCCTTGGGGCACACCGAAGCTTACATCTTTGAGAGAGGAGTATGAGCCATGAACAAGAACCTTTTGTTTTCTTTTAGTAAGGTAAGATGTGAAAAAAGCAACTGCGTCTCCGTTATTGAGGTATGTGTGAAGCTTAGCAGTCAGAATAGTATGGTTAATCAGATCAAAAGCATTCTTAAAATCCAGATAGACTACTCCTGTTAACTGTGACTTATTCATACCCTTGAGCCATGTGTCAACAAGGCGTGTAAGTGCTGTGTGGCATGAATGCTGCGGACGAAATCCGGATTGGAAAGGGTGGAAGAGCTTACGGTTTTCTAGGTAAGCAAGCAGGTGTTTATGAACGTGCCTTTCCAGTGGTTTGGACAAAACAGATAATAAAGAAATAGGCCGATAATTATTAGGATCAGAACGATCTTTTGTTTTTGGAAGTGGAATTACTTTGGCATATTTAAGTTCGTTAGGAAAAGTGTTATGCTGGATACAGAGATTATAAATATAAGTTAAGGATTCTACAATGTATGGGAGAGACAGTTTAAGTATTTTCGGGCTGATGTCATCAGGCCCCGAGGACTTTTTATTTGGAAGGTTACTTATAAGTAAACCCACTTCATGAACAGCTAACATAGGGATGTTGAAGGGGGCTGTGCCCATTGTTCTTTGTTGACAAAACTCAGACAGCAAATTTGAACGGTGATAAGTGTTATCCTGGCTTGGCGATATTAGAGATTTGGCAATCGAAAGAAAATGGTCATTGAATGTATCAGCAGTAAGATTAGTGGGAATGGTAGTTGCGGTACTTGGAGACCCCCTAGTAAGTGTGTTTAGAAGGCGCCATATAGTAGAGGTATCTTTGCTGTCTTTAACCGTGTCACGAACTAACTTTTTTCTTGCCTCTCTGATCATGTATTTAACACGGTTACGCTGTTGCTTATATTCAGTGAACATTTTATTGCTACGTAGATCGTTTCTAAGCGCCATCGCCTGCATGATTTCCGGAGTAAGCCAGGGAGGAAGAGTGTTAGATTTTACCCTCCTCTCGCGTAGAGGAGCATGTTTATTAAGTACATTTAGGAAAAGAGAGTACCAAATACTGAGGGCGGTATTAGGATCATAGGACAGGAGCACGTCATTAAAAGGAGTATTTTCTAGATCAAATAGAAATTCGTCTTTCCTGAAGTGTTTGAATGTCCTATACGTTATAGTTGTATGGCCGTTCTTTTTTGGTTTAGGGAGTTTAGAAGACCAGGAGCAAGCCACAGGATAATGATCACTAACACTAAGATTTGAGACATCAACGTCAGAGACGGCTTTGGGTTTATTAGTATATATGTGGTCAATAAGCGTGGAAGTAGTTGGAGTAATTCTGGTGGGTGATTTCACTAACTGTACTAAGCCAAACAGAGATGACGTTGAGCCCCAGGCGGGGTGCGGCTTAAGTAAATCTATATTAAAATCGCCCAATAGAAGAATGTCGGCCTTCTTTTTTAAAGCTCTGTCAAGGTTATGACTAAACTGATCGTACCACTCAAAAGTTGAGGCGGGATTTCTATATAAGAACCCAATTAATACCGGTTTTGATTTCGGACACTTGACTTCGACCCATACGCACTCCACCCCCATCATTTCTAGGTCGACGCGTCGATGAACTAAATGCTGGATAGAATTATGAATATAGACAGCGATGCCAGTTTGACCGGGAGACAAGGGGTCTCGTCTAATAACTGAAAAATTGGGGATACTGATTGCTGCATCGCTTACACAGGAACTCAGACGCGTCTCACTGAGTCCAAACAGGTGGAACGGTGTAGGATCGTTAATATATACAGATATGTCGGCTAGTTTGTTGTACAAATGAAACACATTGAGGTGCCCTATTCTCATAACTGCACCTTTGATGGAAAATTCGCTTGGACTTATTACAAAATACAGAGTGCACAAGATAAACAATGAAGAAACAATTGAATACAGAAAAACACGGAAATAAAAAATACTATAAAACTATAAAACGATAAAAGGCCACGTAATTGAATAAAAGTCCTCCAGAGAACAAGTAGCAGTTAAGCTACTGAGCTCTCAAAAAAAAAAAAACTCGCTGCGGGAGTGACTGAACCACAAGAAAAAAGTGACGCAACTTGAAACGCCGCATGGAACACCTGTATGTTCGGCTGTCACTAAGTTCCCTTCTTTGTCGTTCCAGTACAATTTTAATTAAATCACTCAAGCTAATAGTCTGTCTCACTGTAAAGACACGAAAGAGGCTGAAAATTAAGTCTTTCTTAAATGAGCACAATCTTTACAGTGTAAACTAACACAGTCTCTGGTGGTAACACTCAATGTTACTGTCACATCAGTTTATGACCAACGCGGCTAGAAGGTAGAACCAAAGTAATCAATAAACAGCACAGTGGATGCAGACAATAACGTTGGTAGTCACTCTAACTGATTTACGGTAAGAACAAGTTACATCTGTAACAATAGCAGTCAGCTTGCCGTGCTCGTGTTCACAATCACCAAATATAAACGTCTAATTAAAGCGTCAGTAAATCAGTGATGAACTAGTTCAACAAATGAAAATTAACCCTTTTGTTCATGCATCCACCGGTGCTGTTTGCAGCATCGGTGGTTGCATGCACAACGGGGTTAAGCAAGTTAGTGGCAGATAAATCCCTGTAGGAAAGGCTGCGGTTAACTTGTCAGTTGATATCGCAGCTAATCAGTTAATAGTAGACACCACCTATTAACCCAACAATGGACAATTAATCCTCCTGTTCATGCATCCATCGGTACTGTTTGCAGCATGTACTGTTTGCAGCATGTACTGTTTGCAGCACCGGTGGTTGCATGCACAGGAGGGTTAATGAGATTATTAGCCGGTAAAGCCCTGAATGAATGGCTGTAGGAGCTGCGCAAGCATGCGCATCCTCTGCGTTGCGTCTAATCCGGGTGTAATGGCAGGGCTCTCCCACCCTCTGGTCGGTGTGGGATTAGCGGTGGCGAGGGCGTGAAGGGCGCTGTTAGAGCCTTGGTCGGAGGGTGGAATGCGCGGAAATTCGCGTTCTGACGGAGTGAACTGCCCGGCGTGACCTTGCTGGGGACAGAATGTCGGGGGGTAACCAGGCTGGGCAGAGTTGTAACTGGCATTGTCAGACATGTTGAACTGGGTTTGAGCAGAATGGGCTTGGCAAATTTGAGACTGTTGAAAATGGGCTTGAACGTGGTTGGAATTAGCTTGGCTGGGAGGGGTTTGGTTGTTGTGGGGGTGGGCGTTGATGTGGGCATGGTTGGGGTGGGAATGGTTGGGATGGGTATGGACTTTGAAATTGTTTCCTCCATTTGCTTGTCCCCATCCTGTGCCCCTGCCAGAAGCCTGATTCTGGTAGTGCTGTGGTCCTCGATTTTGAGGGTTGGTAGGCGCATGACGATCCGCTTTCGGCACATCGTATCCCGGTGAGCGGCGTGCTGCTCCGGCGAACCTGATGGCGAGTGCCAGTCGCTTGGTGCCTTCCTCTGTCAGGTGACTTCTGTCTCTCTGGAACAGAGTCTGACGCGGCGCAAGATTAGCTGTCAAGAAACGGGGGACATGGTCGATGTAGGGGATCTTGACCTGCTCACACACAGCCCTGAGATTGTCGTTGGAAGCAAACACAGCCTTTGCCAGGTAATGTTCAGTTCCACCTGGAATAATGCAGGATATGTACACAGCGGCGCTGGGAAAGGCTGAGCGTAGGAAACGGAAGAGCTGGTCCCAGGACTGCTTGCTGACGGCGCCCACTTTGCAGCTGTTGATACCAACATGCGTCGTCACACGGCGGATGTGGGGCATTGGTGGCAAAGTGCGGAGCCACTCAGTGACATCAGCTACAGTCAGGCCGGAGACAGACAGATTCTGTACAAGGGCACCGTCGACAGACATCCTGCGCTCGTCAACACCTTTCAGCACAGAATCCCCGATTAACAGCGTGTTGACACCTGGTCGTACTTGCAGGAGCTGAAGCTGTTCTAGGGGTGCATTGTCCTTAGCGCTGATGTTACTGTCGTTGGTAATGCGGGTGGAGGTATCGTGTCCTCGTCTGTTCTCAGGTGCATTTTCCTTAGCGCTGATGTTACTGTCGTTGGTAATGCGGGTGGAGGTATCGTGGCCTCGTCTGTTCTCATCCAACTCAGACAATACAGAATACCGGTTTTTAACTGGAACTTGCACGAGGAGTGTGTTGTCGGTCGTGGTAGAGTCTTTAGGGGGAGGGGACATGAGGGATTGTGAGACACTATCTTTTTGGGGTGAGCATTTGGGGGCGTTGGGGGTTTCGTTGGCTGGTTCAAAATTCTGGGTGTTGCTGCAGGCACTGGCTTTAGACAGGGATTCCACTTGCTTTTTTAGGTCTTTTAGTCTACTGGCATGGTTGTCTCTACTGCTAGCCAGTTGAGTCACTTTCTCATTTAGCCTGACGTGGTCCGCTGAGAGTCCTTCTACAGCTGAGTTAATGCTTTCTGCATATTCCTCAACTGCCTTTCTCCCACTTTTCGCCTTGACCTCGTTATCTCGCACAAGGCAGTCCATCTCTGCAAGGGTCTTAGTGTGTGCAGCACACTGGTTCTTGACATTAGCCAGTTCAGTTTGCACTTCTTGTAGCTGGATTTGGAGGCACCTAATAGTAGCTACGTTCAGGGCTAGTTGCTGCTGCATTCGCGCAACGCACGTTAGTTCTGGGTTTTGTGCTATTTGTGCTAGAGTTGCGAGTGAAATGGGCTGATCAGCGGTTGTTGTCGAGAGGTCGCAAGGCTGGTAAAATGTAATGGCCGGCTGGCTGACCTGGGTTAAGGACACATGAGTAATCAGGTCAGATAAAGAGGGACTGCTGTTATCACCTGAGGCGCTGCTGGGGACTGAAGAGTCGGCATCTTTGGATCCACTGACGTCAGTCGTGTCACTGGCCGACACGTCATCTCCCGAGGCGCTGCTGAGGACTGAAGAGTCGGCATCTTTGGATCCACTGGCGTCAGTCGTGTCACTGGCCGACACGTCAGGATTAGTTTCGATAGCCTGGGCTGGAGTTATGTGAGTCTTGTCAGATTCAGATGCAGTGTGTTTCGCTTCCGTGGCTGGTGGCTGCGGTATGTGGGTAGTGCTTGCACTAATCTCCTTTGTGCATTCAGCCGAAACGTCACTGACGGCATCTTTGGTCAGAGATGAGACCGCACTAATCTCATCAGTGCAGTCAGACGGAACATCGCGGGCAGTGGGTAGAGGTGACGGGATTTCAGGTGCGGACTGGGATTGAGAGGAGGCCATGTTGTCTACAGTGTCTTTTAACATCCGAAATTCTTCATCGACCCATTCTTGGCAGCAGTTTCCTTGAATAGTAACAGTCCCTGTGGTGTAATATACAGTTATTGTGACGAGTTTCTTCGATCCATTCCACAGTTGCACAAGTGTTTCAAACAGTTTGTTGGTGTACGGAGGGTCAATGGGAACAGGTGCACTCAGTACGCTTTGCTTCTTGTCTCTGTCTTCCCAGCGCAGATTCACTCCTGTGGGCATAAGCTCTTCAACATACAGCGTATGCAGGACACGTCGCCATAGGGGAACTCTTGCTATGTCGGACTCAAACTTTACTTGGATCGGGTCTCTCGTTCGGATAATCTTTTCAAGGGAAAGGCGAGAGTTTGATGAAGAGGAGCGTGTGGAGGGGCCCATTGTAAGGGGATGGTGGTGTCGCCATAGTCACTTACTCGAGGTGTGACGACATGTTGGTCGCTAATCAGCTGGACACCTACTTGAAAGGATAAGTCGCCAGCCAAAGCTGGCCGACAAGTCAGTGCGTCCGTCCGTCTTACAAGGTCACTCAACCATGATGCCACTCAGCTTCACAGATCACGGCTAAGCCAGAGTTGTATCACACACGAAGCGTGAGGAGAGTGTGGCGCAGCATCCGCATGATCGTGGCCGATGTTTGTAAACACTGGCGAGTCAACAGCAGAGCCGAGTTTAGCAGAGCCGAGTTTTACTGTAGCGTTTGTGTGGCGTTATCAGCTCTGACTCGGCTACGTTTGACAGACTCAGAGGCGGTGTGATGTATGCCAGACCGGCACTGACCCCAATTCCATGCGCTGAGTGCGCGCAACGATAAACCACCTACAACAGAGAAATATAGGAAGCGCGGTTTTCGACTGCGCGCCGTGTACAGCCGTTGTAGACCGGGCCCATATCAGTGAAGACTGAACAAAGAAATCTGTGAAAAGTATAAATAATCCACGAGAATCGTAGAATGTCACGAAAATAACATCACCATTGTGTAGAGGATCATATCACAAGTCCACAGGTATAAAATTCCAGCATGTGCACCTTGTATAGCCTACACAAATCACTGCTCAGTAAGAGCGAAATCAACTGCGTGCGATCGCACTGAGAGAGAGAGAGAAGAGAGAGAGAGAGCGAGAGAGAGAGAGAGAGAGAGAGAGAGAGGACTGTTTACATGGATGCCAAAAGATACAAGGGAGATCAATCTTAGGTCGCCATGGGTCAAGCTGATTTTTAGTAGCTGCCCTTCGTATGGAAAAAAATATTTGCTGTAGGCCACTCCAGATGAAAAGATATAATAACAAACACAAAACGACAAATAACCCCTCCTTCCTCACCCTTCCGATATCAAATAAAGCTTCAGTCTGTACTGTGTAACTTACGGATAGCTCGGCCTGGTCCATATCCAGTTTGCGTCCAGGCAAGACACAAATGGCCCGCCGCTCTGTCCGTCGGGTGGTCGAGTGTCGTCTGCTGTTGATATCAGTAGAAATATCGATATCGCTGATTTAGATCAGTGATCGCGGTGCCCACTCGCTGCATACAGGAAGTGGCCTGTCTTTTTCCCGGGAGTTTTGCCAGCACGACAAACGCAGTTGAAAACTCAGTCAACTGAGTTGCAAACCGGTTTGCCGAAGGTAGCCGAACGTTCACGAAGACAGGGCCCTCGCTGGGTCTTGCAAAGTTTTTTTAAAACACGTGCGGGGCGGAGTTTTTTGACTGTTTCTCAGCTTTAAGCTGGGCCAGCCGCCGGACTACCGGGGCATAGTTTACCGTGGCTCTGACTACGTTAGAGATACAATATAGGAGAATACAACCCCACCCATTTAAGAAACAATTGATTTATTTAATCCTTTCCGTAAATAAACAAACGCACTTGACCAAATACATTTAACAGATTTATCTGCCCAGTCAGGTCCCCCAACCCCTTGGAAACAAAAGGCTAGTTAAAATATCTTATAAAAGAGAGAGCCCTGCGACACCTATGTCAGTAATACCGTATCGATACTTCTAAATCAGGGTAAATTACATACGTAATTACGCTAATGACACCTATGTCAGTAATACCGTATCGATAGTTTTAAATCAGGGTAAATTACATAGGCTACTTTTCAGAATTTCCAATCTCCCGTTATCCCAATTCTCAGTGCAAAGAATGTATCTGATTCACCGCATAATGCCCTCTTAACAAACTGCATAATACACCTCCCCCCTTCCCTTAAAACGTCACCACCCACCTACCTCCGCACTCAGCCATACAATGTCACAATAAACAATAGACAAGCACGCGGCGACAGTGAGCTGATTCACTACTAAACAAACTGCGTAATACACCCCCTTCCCCCTTAAACGTCACCACCCTCCGCACTCATCCATACAATTTCACAATAGACAATGCGCCGATTCACTTCTAAACAAACTGACCTACTTTCACAGTCCACCATACAATTGACATGGCCACACAATCGACAGTGCGCACCAGGAAATATATATATAACCTCAGACTAGTAAACAGCCACCTTCGTTCAAGCGCGTTATGATTGGACCTGTTCTAAAAAATATGCACCGAACTTGTCTCGGTATGCACCCTACTTGAGTCAATATGTACGAGACCAAACACAATAATCATAAATGAATTTTTAATTTTTTTTAATATGTACCAGACCCTACACAATATTCATACAAGAATTTATATTTTTTTTTAAATATGTACCAGACCCTATGGTTTTCTTTCATATATTCAAATAGCCAGCGGCTTCACACACCCACAATGTGGGCAGGGGAAAAAACCCACTCTATGTATAAACACCATGAAGTCTTCACAGACACAGAACCAAAATGAGTTTGCAACCTGTTGGAAAACAGAGAAAGCTTTAAGATAAGGCCCTTCTTGTGAGTAGACTAAAGGGTATTTAGTGTTGACTTCTGCGCAGGCCAGCCCTAACAGGACTTGTGACACATGCACTGACAAAGGGTGGTGTGTGATAGGCTAGTTTTGCCTGAAAGATTTTACAGTGCTTATGACCAGGAAGGTTGAAACGGTTACCTCAGTGAAACGACGCCTTTTATTTTCAGTTTAGTCCGTGTTTCAGCACAAGCGTGACGTGCCTACTAATACGTTCGGATTTTATAGTGATTTCAGTATTCAAAATGGGCTGTGAAGGATTAAAACCAAGCTAAGTGAATACTTTTAATATATGTGACTACTTAGCCTGCTCTCAGAAATGTTAAGTTGTGCATCATAAATCAGATACAAATATATATTGATTGCTTCAGATTTTTCTGTTTTTTTCTGTATTTGAATTGAGATTCCGTCACTACCGTTTTCGATAATACGGCCAGAACCATGAAGGAAATTATCCTCCGTAGAACGCAGATCTAGCCACAGTGCGTACTTGTCTGTCAGGTATTCACCGATTCTTACGTCATACAGATGCAGATCTTTGCACGCAATATTTGCTGATTTTTCTCTAAGTCTTCCCCCAGCAAAATACTTTGTGATCTCATCATAGTGCTGATATCCCATCATTCCAGACGCAAAAATTTGATTAGGTCGGCCTTCGATTGTGCAGGATAAATGTGTAATTTTCGGATTATAGAATTTTTCTGAATCTCCTTGGTAAGGACTTTTTGGTTCAACAAATAACATAAGAATGCCTTTCAGTGACCTAGCAGGCGTGTTTAGGTTTATATTCCAAATTTGGTCGCTCTTGTCTTTGGGTAATAAACTGTGTCTAATCACTCGATCATAATAAATTGGAAGTCTTGACTGGTACTGATTTTGAATGAGTCTGGCTAGTTCAGTATGCGTGACAATCTCATATTCCAAAGAAATGTTAGAGATCTTGTATGATGCATCTGTGGCAGATGATTTTATAACTTTGGAGTAATCATTGAAGGTTAGTTCAAAACTCAGGCGGTCATTTAGTGCCCCTTGGTAATAAGGCGAATGTCCTGTTAGGATTTCAAATTCGAGTGGAATGCAAAACCTATTTCCATATGTTTCGGCCACAATAACGTCCTTGCCTTCTGTGGTTGTTTTGTCTGATGCATTTATTCGAATTTTCATAATGCTATCTGACTGTATGCCTTGGTAAATACGATCTTCTCGTTCTTCTCTTGTAAGCCACAAATCCGTGTAGCAGTAGAACACATCAGCATCGTCAAGACTAAACACTTCCTGTCCTTCAAGTTTAACTTTAATATTCTTAATAATTGCTCTACCTAGATTGTTAACTAGTGTTCTTTTGTCATCTGCGTCCGATGAAAGTTCAATATTAAAAGCAAGACGAGCAGTACCAGGAACAATAACGTCACTGGGGCCTAGGTTTGGAAACTTGACAGTAAGAGTCTGGTTTTGGTCTATAGTACTAGGATTGTTTGTGATGACTATCGATTGTCTAACTGCTTTAACACTGAAAGGTTCACGTAGTTTTCTGTGTGGGTCTAACTTTGATCCGTAGGACTGTGTCATTTTTATTATGCACAATAAAAAAAATTAAATTAATAAAAACAATGGCCGCGGGAGGATTTAATCATGAAGATTTTGAAATGGATGGCATGTATGATTTTGGTAATACAACAGATATGGCAGATATGACTGGTACAAGAAATATTTACAGTTTACGTCACGAACTTTTAGAAACCAAAGTGAACTCATTTTATGATCATGTTGGTGGCCGCCCAGACAACATAGACCCTAACCAGTTTGAACTTGATGTCAAGGGTCATTTATATTTAAATACTGTTGACAAAGGAAAAGTACTATTGACTAACAAAAAAGACCCTAGTAGGTTTAGGGCTTTAAGTACAATAAAAAATGAAGGTGGTGTTAGTGCCTTGCGTCAACTTGGTATTGGTGGGTCTCCTGTCACGCCAAGACTGGTTAGTGTGCTTCAAGACACGCAAACAAAGTTACCAACAGGGCAAGAAATTGAAATGGCACCAGTAACAAGCCTACCAGAAATAGCAAACACAGTGATACAAGAAACCTCATTTACTGAAGGACAAATAAATGATGCTATGAAAACAATAGAAGATCCACCTTTGTCAATGCGGGAGATTATAGGGTTAGATAAATCACTGCAGACAATAAGAGGTGAGATGGTTAATAATCTTGCCAAACTGGGAGAGCTTGATAAACACATAGAACGTGAAAAAGAGAAACTGGCTACCGCAGACAATGGGAATCTTGACACAGAAATGAAAGAAAGAATCCAACACATATTAAATGATTTGCAGATAGAAAGATCAGCGAGGTTAGAAGCGATTAGTATTGGAAGGGAAAAACTGAAATCACATGTCAACAGGATTAGAGAAACTATTCAAAAAATACTTCACGAAGACACTACTCTGGCTGAGAGACTTAAAACACTTTTCAGAGAACAGGGTATCACAATTGCCAGTTTAATTACTGCTCTGGGGTTTATTATCAGTACAGTTGTGTTGGCTGTCTCCGGTGCTGGTGGACCCGGTGGTTCTCCACCGCCAGCCCCAGGCCCACCAACCCCCACAGATCCAAAAGATTTACAGTCATGGGTAAAAAAACAGTTGTCACACATATCAGACTTGCTTAAGAAATTGGCTCTGAAAGCAGTAGACTCGTTGCCTGGCATTTTAGGCACGGTTGTCAGTTGGCTGATTAGTACAGCGGCAAAGGTAGTAGGGTTTATGGCAGAACATGTGTGGGTCTTTTTGGTGACAGTAGGAGGGTTAATGATAGGTTATTTAATGAAACAGGTAAAGAAGTAATATTCCTAATCCTGTTAATCCTATTGTCAATGCAGTTCTCTCGGATTCATGTGTGTCAGGGGTTGACTGTACTGGTTGTATAGCTGTTGGAGCAAGGGAAGTAATCACTTGTAATGTTTTTTTCAACTGAACATGCACAGTTGTTCCTCCTAAATTTACAGATTTATTGAGGCCTAATTTCTGATCACTCCCAGCAACAATGATTTCATTATTATAATTTGTTATTGTACCCATTTGGAGTTGAAGGTCAGATGGTAACATGTATAACCCAGTGCCAACTACAAAGTCAACTTTTGATTTGGCATATCTGAGAACGTCTTGGTAGCGTTGTATGCTTGATGGGAGATCAACTGATGAATTTACTGAATCTTCAAGATTAGCGAGAAACTGTTTTTGCGAATCGAAAATTCCACTTCCATTCAGAATATTAGATTTTGTTAATGATTGTGCACCTAGTATACACCAGACATATGTTCTGATAGACTCATTGATGCGCTCGACTCCCGCTTGAGTAAATCCGTCACTCCTGTCCAAGACAAATGTGGTCCAGGCGTTAGACTGTTTCTGTTCTATTGAGCCTAACCACACTTCAGATTTTGATGAGAATGAAGTGTAGGGAGGCCAGTAATCTTGAGGGTATTGTCTGTGACTCAAAGCATAATATAATGTACCAATGCCGTGGTGATCATCAAGTTTTTGTGTAAAGTCATACTTTGTACTGATGTTAAATTCATTACAGATGCGTTCAAATGCTTTCATATCCATGGGGTTGTTAAACCTGTTAAAACTGGATTCAGTGGGTAGTGGTGTATGCAGTTCTGACAGTATACGTCTAAGCTGGTAATAAACATGAAAACGATACACAGACCTAATCAGTTTGTTTGAGTGATTCAAATGGTCTGTGAATGAAACACCACAGCCTGTAGTACTACACAGTATAGCAAAGTTGAGTTGGTTTTGAAACATCTGTAGTGGACTTGAAGACCACTTTCTTGCAGTAGCATCGTCTGTTATTGGAGGGTTTAGGTAATGATCAAAAGGGTTGGGTACTTTGACTTGAAATAAATCTTGTTCGCTTACAGCTATGTCGAGTTGATTTAGTTGAATTATTTTCTGTTCATAAGTAGGGGCGACATTATATTTAGCATCTACATTAAATTGAAATGCGTTTGTAGTGGTAATGGTTGGTGATTTAAATTCCATCCTTTTTTTTATGTGATAATAAAAATGTTTATTACCTTAACAAATCTTGACACAAGCAAACCAGTGTGGTTAACTAATGGGATTGATAATCGTGATGGTAACAAGGCTGTGGCTATCCATGAAATGTTCTACACAGTAAAGTGGTTTAATGTAACGGATGATGAAAATTATTCTGTAAGTGGAACTCTCGATGGTTTAGAAAAGGGTGATACTTTACGGGCCGGATATTATGACTTTTGTACTTTAGCTGAATGGCTTCAAAATGAATTTAAAATTAAAGCAACTTTAAACCCAGCTAATTTACTTGTTACAATTGATTTTCCGAAAAGTGGTCAGTTTTCTTTATCAATTAGTCTTTTATTATTACTTGGATTTTTTAAAACAATAACACATCCAGATGAAGATTGGTCACAATCAGTTGGTAGTCTACTATCACCAAAAAAACCAAGAATAACTGGCAGATATCCTGTTCATTTGTCAGTACACACAGTGCTAAATGTTCATTTGAAAGAACTGAACACTACTGAAAATGTACACAATGGAAAGCCTTCAACTTTGTTAAGATGCTTGCCGACTGGAACTGCCCCATATTGTGAAAGTGTGGTTGCTAGATTTCCTAATTCTCAGTTTAAAAAATTAGGTTCTAGTTTCTTTGAATCATTGTGCTTATCTGTAACTAATCAGAATGGTAAACCAGTTGTAATGCATGATTTTTATGTTGTTTTGGAAGTTAAATAATTTTATTTTTGTTTATAAAAATGAGTGGTCTTGGTCCAAAGCCTAGAATCATACCAGTTGCATGTCCAGTAACAGAGTTGAAAGATTTGGCAGACGTACAGGATTTTGAGAAGGAAGGGGAAATTGGAGAAATATATGGTTTTGAACTTGATTCAAATGGCATGTACAAGAGGAAAGTAATTGTTGACATAAAAGACGGTGAAAAACAGATTCCTAAACTTGGTCAGCTATGTGATGTTACTGTACCTACTCCACCTGTAAATAATGCGCCTTACAACTTAATACATGTGGGTAGTAAGTGGGTGGTTTCACCTGTACCGGCACCACCACCCACAATTGACTGGGACATAAAGATTGAATTTATTAGTCCTTATGTATACACTGATGATGAAGGCGCCTTAGTGTTTAGGAAGGTTGTTAATTCTGGGCCGCTTATTGTAAGCCTTGTTCCAAGTTTTGCCCTAGACAACAATAGCAGAGAAAAACTGAAAGTTGAAAATTATGAGAGACGGAGATATCTTCTTACAACTAGAAAGGGTAGATCAGATACTTCTGTTGTGTTTATGCCAGCAAGCTTAGTCGTGGCTAGAGAAGCGACAATAGTATTTGAAATTATCATGAAATCTGTTGCTACTGCTAAAGAGGCTCAAATTGCACAAGGAATTAAACTTACATGGAATGAAGCAGTAACAGAATCATCAAAGGTCTTTATTACTTACTTACTTACGCCTGTCACCCCTACCCGGGTATAGGCCGTCGACGAGAGACCTCCAGCAACTCCTGTCCTGTGCTTCTCCTTCAATTCTACTCCAGGTGGTTCCCAGTCTCTTGATGTCTGCTTGGAGGTCTCGACGCCAGGAGTTTCTCGGCCTACCTCTTTTCCTCTTTCCCTGGGGGTTCCATGACAATGCCTGCCTAGTGATACTGGAAGCTGGCTTTCTCAGACTGTGACCGATCCATCCCCATCTTCTTCGCCCAATTTCATTCTCTGCTGTTATCTGCTCTGTTCTCTCCCAGAGTCTGACGTTGCTGATCTTCTCTGGCCAGTGGATTTTCAAAATTCTTCTAAGGCAACTGTTCATGAAGGTCTGTACTCTGTTGACTGTGGTTTTTGTCAATCTCCATGTCTCTGCTCCATATAGGAGAACTGCTTTTACATTGGAGTTGAAAATCCGGACTTTGGTGTGTTGTGACAGCTCTCTGGAACTCCACACTTTTTTCAACTGGAGAAAGGCTGCTCTGGCTTTACCGATTCGTGCTCTGACATCTGCATCAGTGCCGCCTTTTTTGTCTATGATGCTCCCGAGATAGGTGAAGGACTCCACCTCCTCCAACGGGGTGCCAGCAAGCAAGACTGGTTCTTCCCTGGTTGCGTTCAGCCTCATTGTCTTTGTTTTCTGTTTGTGAATGGTGAGGCCCACTTGGGACGAGATGTCAGCAAGCCTCGTGGTCTTGTCCTGCATTTGTTGATGAGTGTGGGACAGTAATGCCAAGTCGTCTGCAAAATCGAGGTCGTCAAGCTGTGTCCACAGTGTCCACTGTATTCCACTTCGTCTGTGCTCTGTGGTCATCTTCATGACCCAGTCTATGGCCAGTAGGAAGAGGAACGGAGACAGCAGACACCCCTGCCTGACACCAGTTCTGACCTGGAGCTCTCTGGTGAACTGCCCTTCGTGGATCACGCGACATGTCATGCCATCATAGCTGCTCTTGATCAGGCGGACGAGCTTTGTGGGTACACCGTAGTGTCGTAGGAGTTTCCACAGAGTCTCTCGGTCCACACTGTCAAATGCTTTCTCATAATCCACAAAGTTGACGTACAGCGGGGAGCTCCACTCCAGAGACTGTTCCACGATGATGCGGAGAGTGGCGATCTGGTCTGTACATGATCGGTTCTTCCTGAATCCTGCTTGCTGGTCTCTCAGCTGGGGGTCAACGGAGCTCTTCATTCTCTCTAGGATGATCCTGTTGAAGACCTTTCCTGGTACTGACAGCAAGGTGATTCCTCTGTAGTTGGAAAAGGTCTTTATTGC